>PVIA01004123.1:0-147710 GCA_004024845.1 Tonatia bakeri
ATAAGGTTTCTTTTGAGAAATCAACCGATAGTCTTATGGAAACTCCTTTGTGGGTAACTGTCCCCTTTCCTCTTGCTGCTTTTAAGATTCTCTTCTCTTTAATCTTGTGTAATGTGATTATGATATGCCTTGGTGTGTGCTTCCTTGGGACAAATTTCTTTGGGATTCTTTGAGCTTCCTGGACTTCCTGGAAGTCTATTTCCTTGGCCAAATTGGGGAAGTTCTTCATTATTTTTTCAAATAAATTTTCAATTTCTTGCTTTTCCTCTTCTCCTTCTGGCACCACTACAATTCAGATATTGGAACATTTAAAGTTGTCCTGAAGGTTCCTATGCCTCTCCTCATTTTTTTGAATTCTTGTTTCTTCATTTTGTTCTGGCTGAATGTTTATTTCTTTCTTCTGGTCCAAACCATTGATTTGAATCCCAGTTTCCTTCCCATCACTGTTGGTTCCCTGTACATTTTTCTTTATTTCACTTTGCATAGCCCTCACTTCTTCCTCTATTTTGCAACCATGCTCAACCATTTCTGTGAGCATCCTGATTACCAGTGTTTTGAACTCTGCATCTGATAAGTTGTCTATCTCTTCATTGCTTAGTTCTGCTTTGGAGCTTTGATCTATCCTTTCATTTGGGCCATATTTTTTTTTCTTGGCGGGCCTGTTGTGTAGTAAGGGATGGAGCCTTAGGTGTTTGCCAGGGTAGGGCAACACAGATTGCTACATTGTGGTGCTGTATGAGTGAGAGGGGCCCGAGATGGAATAATCCTGCTTGCTTGGCTCTTGGATGGCTTTCAATGACTATCCCCTCTACTCACAAGCAAATTAGGCCCTTCTGGTGCTGATTCCTGGGTGGGTGGGTTTGTGTAAGTTCTAGGACCCTGTGGGTCTCTCCAACAAACTTTCCTGTGAGTCTAGGAGTTTCTCCCACTGTCTCAACCCCCACAGGTTTTTAAAGCTAGGGGTTTTGAGGTTTGACTTCCCTTCACTGGAACTCTGGGTTGTCTTGTCTGTCTCACTCCCCGGTTGTTCCTCTCAGTTTATCTGCATTCAAATGTGAGACTGCCCAGTTCACCAGCTGCCACCTTGCCTCAGGTATTCTCTATCCTGGCTGCCCATCTCTGCCCCTCCTACCGGTCTGGATAAATGTTTCTTCTTTAACTCCTTCATTGTCAGACTTCCATACAGTTCAATTCTCTGGCAGTTCTGGTTGTTTCTGTCTTTAAGTTTGTTGCCGTCCTTTTGATTGTACAAGGAGGCAAAGTATATCTACCTACACCTTCATCTTGGCCTGAAGTCCCAAATGGCTCCAAATTATTAACTTCATGAATCACTATATTCTAGTGAAACAGCAGGTATATTGGAAAGATCGTGAAAGCTTTAGAGGAGGATTTCTCAGCCTCAGAACTATTAATGTGTTGGGCAGAATCATTCTTTGTGTGTGTATGTGGAAGGGGCTGTCCTATACATTTTAGGATGTTTAGCAGCATTCTGGCCTCTACCCAGCAGATGCCAGTAGCACCCTCCAAGGCATGACAACCAAAATTGTCCCTAGCCATTGTCCAGTCAAGGACGGGATACAAAAATCACTCCCAGTTAAGAGCCACTGCTTTAGAGCTAGAAAGACCTGAGTTCATATCCTAGCTCCACACACAATTTACTGGCCATGCAATCTCAGGCAAGTAGTTTAAGCTTTCTGACATATTGTCTGTAATGATATTCAAAATGCTCAACTGCAGGATTTGGAGATATTAGAGATAGTGTATGTAAAGCATCTTGTACATAGTGATTAATCAGTGGTAATAATAACTTGCTTATTATGAGCCAAGTATGTTAGATTATTAGCTCGTTTAAACTTCAAAACAATACTCTAAAACAGATACTGCTTTTACTATTATTACTAGAAGATGGAACGGAGGCCTTCTAGAAAATTTAAGTAACTTACCCAAGGTTACTGGTTAGTTAATGATAGAACTGAAGTTCATGGCCCCTGCTCACTCTGAAGTGCATACTTTCACCCTCTAAACTGTCTAATTTTCAAAGGCATCTCCATACCACAGAAGTTCTGCATAATGAGATCAAGCATCTTTAATTATGTATGCTATTCTGTCACAAGAAAAGTGTTTTCATTGTTTGCTATTCGCAAAAAAATGTGGATTGACTCACTGTTGTTTGGAACTATAAATCTTTTCTGCAGTATTTTGTGTCTTGACGTTAAAAATTTATAGTACGTACCATATTTATTGAATTTCTTATAAATAGTAGCAGCAGCTTAAAATCAGATTCTAATGACCAACATATTTAGCCTATTACGAGAAACACGTCATAGGCACATTGAAGGTACACAACTTCTAGCTGTGTTGAGCACTTTGTTTCTTTTTTTTTTAGCTTATTTTCATCCAAATTCAAAATAATTGCTGTTTACTCCATAGGGGAGTACATTTTAATGCTAGGAGCTACAAAAGGTCCGAAGATGATACAAAGGGCACTGAAGATCTTCCAACACTTACACTGTGTAATGTGCTTACCAGAAGAAAATGCAAGCAAAATATGAGCAGCAGGCAACATCAAATAACCAAATCCCCACAGAGCTAAATGTAGGGGAAAAACTAGCACCACGTAAATGAGAGGCGACTTGGCTCAAATTAATGATCTAACACAAGGCTGGAGTCTTGGGTTTTGTTTTGTTTTGTTTTGTTTTGTTTTGTTTTGTTTTGTTTTGTTTTTCCCTGATGTGATGATGTTTAAAAAAATATCCTCCTTGAAGAAATTTGAAACCCAAGTGCCTCCTGGGCACAGTATCAGTTAAGCATATGCTACAAAGCTAGTTCAGTTTCCAAAAAAAGAATCACTTTCAAGAAGCATTTCATCTGAGGTTTACTAGGAAACATAATACTGCTTAATATTTTTGTGTTGTATTTTTCCTTACTTTTCAAAAAATTTTATATAGTAATGAGTTTTGCTTTAATATGCTTTCAAAAGCTTAACTGGAAAATATTAGAATTTATCTGTTAGATTATTTTTTATAGGTGAAGTGGTTGGAAGTAATCTTGTGATGTTATCTGAATCGATTCTTTAATTTTTTCAAAACTTGAGGAAGAAAATAACCTTTTACCATGTTTCTTGTTTGTCCTCATAATTCTATAACCATTCTCAATTGTAGGTCACTACTTCAGCCAAGAGTGGTGGATGTGTAGAATCCTAGAAATGCAGTATGATTTTACGACTCAGAGAGTCCAGCCATTTCCAATTTCAGTCTGATTAGATTTTCCTGACTCTGCTTTATTACGTAATGGTCCTTGTGTAATGGTCTGTGTAAGATACAGTAAATTGCTAAAGGCCCATTGCCATTATTTCAACTTCCATATTACAGAGGGAATTTTTGCATTTATTTGAGTATATATTCTACCAAAGCAATTTTCAAAATGGTCTTCTTTCTACCCTTTTTTCAATAATCCCTACTATTGGTACCTAGGCAATAGAAGTCTTTTAATTACACATATACCAGTTACACTAATGTGATGGGTGTCTGCTGCTGAGGCAAGAGTAATAGAGGATATTATGAGATACAATCAATCATAATAGTAAATAATTCAAATAATAAAGTTCCAAGTTAAAAAAAAACAATAACCAATATGCTATTACTGCAGTGTAATTTTCAAGGGAATTTTTAAGTATATTTTATTGATTATGCTATTATAGTTTTTCAAATTTCTCCCCCTTTATCCCCCCTTCACTCTACACCCCCCCAACCCTCCAGCATTCCTTCTCTTAGTTCATGTCCATGGATCGTACATGGACTGTAAGTTCTTTGAGTTCTTTGTTTCCTATACCATTTTTGACCTCTTCCTGTCTATTTTATGCCTACCAGTTATGCTTCTTCTTCCCTGTACCTTTCCCCACATTCCTCCCTTCCCTCTCCCCACTGAAATCTCTCCAGGTGATGTCCATTTCTCTGATTCTGTTCTTGTTCTAGTTGTTAGCTTAGTTTCTGTTTTTGTTGTTTGTTTTTTCTTTTAGGTTCATTGTATGATAGTTGTGAGTTTGTCATCACTTTACTGTTTATAGTTTTGATCTTCTTTGTCTTAGATAAGTCCCTTTAACATTTCATATAAGAGCATGGTGATGATGAACTCCTTTAACTTGACCTTATCTGGGAAGCATTTATCTGCCCTTCCATTCTAAATGATAGCTTTGCTGGATAGAGTAAACTTGGATGTAGATCCTTCCCTTTCATGACTTCAAATACTTCTTTCCAGCTCCTTCTTTCCTATAAGGTATTTTTGAGAAATCAGCCAATAGTCTTATGAAAACTCCTTTGTGGGTAATTGTCCCCTTTCCTCTTGCTGCTTTTAAGATTCTTTCTTTATCTTTAATCTTGGGTAACTTAATGATGATGTGCCTTTGGTGTGTTCCTCTTTGGGTCCAACTTCTTTGGAACTCTCTCAGCTTCCTGGATTTCCTAGAAGTCTATTTCCTTTTCCAGACTGGGGAAGTTCTCCTTCATTATTTGTTCAAATAAATTTTCAATTTCTTGCTGTTCTTATTCTCCTTCTGGCACCCCTATAATTTGGATATTGGAATGTTTCAGGTTGTCCCAGAGATTCCTTAGCCTCTCTTCATTTTCTTTTTTAATTCTTGTTTCTTCATTCTGTTCTAGTTGGATATTTATTTCTTCCTTTTGTTCCAAATCATTGCCTTGAGTCCTGGTTTCCTTCCTGTCACTCTTGGTTCCCTGAATATTTTGCTTTATTTTACTTTGGGTATCTTTCATTTATTTTTTCATTTTCCATCCAAGCTGAATCAGTTCTGTGAGCATTTTGATTACCAGAGCTTTAAATTCTCCTTCAGATAGGTTGGCTATCTCCTTATCACTTTCTGAAAAGTTCTCTTTCTGAAGCTTTGCTCTGTTCTTTCATTTGGGCCATATTTCTTTGTTTACGTGCACCTGTTAGGTTGTAAGGGCCCGGGGCCTTAGGCATTCACCAGGGCAGGGCAACCCTTATTGCTGCATTTGGGCGCTGTCTGTGAGAGAAGCGTCAGAGAGGGAACAATGTAGCTCACCTGCTTGGCTCTAGCCCACTTTTCCATGTGAGATTGGGAGTTTCTCCCACCATGGCAACCCCTGCCATAGTCCACAGGCACCTCTGAACCTCAGTTTCCCGTTCAGCCAACCCCACTGGCACAGTCTGCCACCTCGCTGTGTTTTCTCTCAGCTGGCCCTGTCCCCATGGTCCGCTGCCTCGCTGCAGGTACTTACAGGTCTGGTTGTTCTGTTTGACTGTTTCTTTAATTCCTTGGTTGTCAGAGCTCCATGCAGTTTGATTTTCTGGCACTTCTAGTCGTTTATTGATTTTAGATTGGTTGTCATCCTCCTTTTGGTTGTGCAAAGAAGTGAATGGTCTCTACTTAGCATGCATCTTGGCTGGAACTCTCCAGGGAGTTTTTTTATTAAATGACCACAAAGTTGTAAAATGTATACATGCCAGCAATATTTTTATTTAAAAAAATTACAACTTTGGTTTCTGTTTAGGAAAAATTCATTTACAATCTTTTACTCTTAACATTTTTATTTTGTCTTTTGTACTCTTTGGAACATTTACAAAGAAGGCATTTTAAAATCCCCTTTTCCTTTGTACTCATAAACTATTTTGCATAGCTTTTAGATATTTTAGTGGGTGTAGGAAATGTATTAGAGTTGCCTAATATCTTTCTAAAATCAAAATGATGCACCATTGAAGAAATATTTTGTTTTTTTCCCAGAAAGCACTCAAGAAAAATAAGGCCCTGAGTTTTAAGAACATTGTCTTCTTAAAGAAAAAAATGGTTTTAAATAAATAGATTTGGAACATGTCTCTATATTTCCAAAAACTATAATTTATTGGAGGAGAATTGGCATAGTAAGGAATATCATGGCTCCCCAAATCCTCCTGGTCTCAGTTTACCAGAATATACTCTGGCCCTATCTGGATTTTTTGTCTCCCTGCACTTGGAGGCCCAATCTAAATCTGAAGGTTACAGAACTTTAAGATCTAGAGATGCTACCAAAGTCCTGCAGATTTAGCCTTCAGTTTAAATGACACTATAAACATAGCTTTTTGAGCTGAAATGTACTGTTGTAAGTACTGAATCCAGTTCTCTTCTTTATTAATGAAGAGACAGAGGCTTGCCCAATGGCAGAGCTTGTCAGTGACAGTTTGGATGTTAATGCATTTCAGATGACTCCTTCACTAACGCTCTTCCCGCTTTTTACACACGGAAGCATATTTAGATTGAAGGTGTTAGTTATATCATTCTCAAGAAGGGTGACTTTAACTATTAGGGATAAAGATTTTCCAAATAATAAACCATGTTATCTACAACCTTTTAACCTATGAAGTCCTACACTGCATTTCATTTCCCATTTTGTCCACTCATGCAGCAATCTTAAAGGTGGTAACCAACTAAGGATAAGCATTCTCCATTTTATATAGGCCCTTTATATTTTATTGTGACTTTAAAAAAAATGAGGTTTCAGCCCTGGCTTGTGTAGCTCAGTGAACTAAGTGTGGGCCTGCAAACCAAATGATCATTGGTTTGATTCCTAGTCAGGACACACACCTGGGTTGCAGGCCAGGTCCCCAGTAGGGGGTGCACAAGAAGCAACCACACATTGATGTTTCTCTCCCTCTCTCTAAGAATAAATAAATAAATAATTTTTAAATGAGGTTTGAGAACTGTCTTAAGTATAAGATTTTAAGAAAGACTTTATCTTAAATTCTAATAAAAATATTGAGCTTCCATGCCATAATTATTTTTTATGTATTTGTTTTTAGAGAGAGGGGAAGGAAGGGAGAAAGAGAGGGAGAGAAACATCTATGTGAGGGGGAAACATCAATTGGTTGCCTTTCATGTGCACCCTGATCAGGAACTAAACACATAATCCAGGTATGTGCCCTGAGCAGGAATTAAACTGGCTACCTTTTGCTTTGCAGGACAACACCCAAAGAAACTAGTCACACTAGTCAGGGCTGCCATAATTATTTACAAATTAAAAATTAGCCTCTGAAAAAGTGTTCTTGGTCTGTATGTAGGAAATTACTCTATCCCCTCTTTTCTTAATATACACTGAAATTTCTCTTCCATTTTGTTTGCTTTTCACCAAATTATAAATTCTGTATGTTGAAAAATATTGAATAAGAAAATAGATATAAGATTACAAATGCTATTTACTTATAACCACTTCTTTTCTGTCTTTTCTTTTTTGCCCATTTTGATACAATCTTTATATTAAATATATGAAAAATGCATTACCAGTGTTTTTATTAATAGTATTGCTGTATTATAAATCTAATATCCCATATGTACAAGTAATCACTATCACAAAAATTAAGTGTATACTGGGACCCCTTGCTTCACCATCCCCCTTCTACTCAAAATTATAGGTTTGCCCCAAAGCCATGAAAAATATTTAGCGAGAAGCAAAAAATAAAAATATTTCCCATTCCATTTAACTAGTGTACATTTTAATCTTTACTAAAATTTTGAAATAGTTCCTATTAAAAAAAAGTATAAATAACTAAATCTAATGTGCTGCTCTTTTGGAGATATTCAACAGTTTTATAAAAATGTGATTCCCTGCACACCCGAAGCAATCCTTGTTCAAGGTTTTGTTCAGGGATGTTTAAGTGTCTTCCCATTGACTGTCTGCTCCTTGTTTGCCTGGTTTAATAAAAGGCGCACACTGCCTGCTTTGATTCAGAAACTGTCAAGGCAATTGGAGAATTCATTGGATTTAGCAAGAGTAGGATAGTCTGCTACATGCCCCAACTGAGTCTTATGTTGATTCTAGGCTGTTAAAAATTGCAGTGTCAATGACAAGGAGCCAGCATGATATATTTAGAATAGCCAGCCAGGTCTTAGATAATACTTTCTGACAGAATCTAATTCCTTCTGCCTCTGCATGGAAATTATCACTGCAGTCATTTTCATATTTTTTCACTTTAATTTTTGCCTCACATTTTTAAATAAAGGTATAACCTTATTTAACTCTTCTCCAAAAGATGACAGCCTACAACTATCAAAAAGCAAAGTGTTAAAAAAAATCTCTCTAGTTAATTATCACCCCTTCATATCCGAAAACAACAAACCTCAATTAGTCTTCTAGACAAAGCACCCATATGCTCCAGGCTCCCTCTCAGTCCTTAATTAAGGAATCAGAAAATGCCTGTAAAGTAAAACTTCTCACAAAAGAAATGTTTGCAAGGATAAAAACAAATACTAAAGATAAATACTATAGGTTTTCTGGAGCTGACCCTAAAATATAACTTTTGTAAGTCACATACATAACAATTGGAGCTCTCTTCTTTGACTTGATAAGGTTTGTCCTAAATTACGGGAACAGATGAAAAAAAGAAACAGTTGCTGTTTGCCGGGCACTCAGCTTGCCCAGCTGAAGAACTGCAAGTGTTCTGTAATGGCCAGACCAAAGGGGTGAAGGGGACTGGGTCAGGGGTAGAGACTGAGGGCCAGGGTCACAGTGAGCCAGTGCAGAATTTCAAGCATGGGAGGAGCCCGATCTCAGATATACTCCAGTAGGATTGCGTGAGTGTGCCTTGGAGGATGATTGCAAGAGGAGAGACAAGAAGACTGGTTAGGAGGCTAAGGCTATTGCGGTGATCAAAATGAGAAATAAATCATTTGGAGAGGACTTAAACATAAATTACATTTATAATATGTGAATGTGGTAGAACCAGCATGACAAGGGAATTTTGAGCATCAGAGAAGGCAGAGGCCCAAATAACTCCCTCTTCTCACTAAGAAAAAGGGTGGTAACCTTTGCAAAGAACAGAAATCTCAAAGGAGAAACAGGGTTAGTTTTAACCAGAATTAATCTACAACACCTCTATGACAACTTTATGTATAGGTGATAGGTACAGAAATTTGGAGAGAAAGCTGAGTTAGAGCTTCAGCAATGGAAGTCATAAGCAGATAGTTGAGAGTCAAAACATGCAGCATGCACAAGGATAAGAGGCGTGTTAAGATCTAATTCCAGGGGAATGTGTCAGGGATGTGTGTCAAGGATTAATCAGATTGTCTCTACCACTGCCATGATTCAGATGCTACCAAGATAGTAACACTAGGCTGTTCTTAAGGGAATTACAGGAATCACTAGTTATGTGATACTAACTCAATCTGTTCATCAGTTTGAGCTTCAGTCTTCTTACCTATAAATGTGCATAATCATATTCATGCAATGAGGTATTTCGAGACTTTAAATTATGTTAAAAACACCTAGCCCAGAACTCAGCACATAGTAAGCTCTCAAAGTAATATATGTTACTTGAATCTGAAATTAGAAAGCTCATAGAAAATTGAACTCATCTTCACTCCAGCCCCCAAATTGCTTTTCCCCTGTGTCCTCTGTCTTTGCCAGTTGACCAAGCCAAAAACCTAGAAATTATTGTCTCCTCCCTCTACTGCTACACTAATGTCACCCCACACCTGTATGCCTGCCAAATCAGTTCACTTCTCGTGCACCACCGACACAGTCTCCACCAAGTCCTCTCTAATCTCTCTCCTGGATCACTGCAAGCCTCTTTCCTGGCCTCCCACCCCCTCCAATGCATTCTCTGCTCTGCAGCCAGAGTGAACTGCCAAAAAGCAGCTCTAATTACTTGCTAAAACCCTTTTCCCTTTGCAAAAAGTTTGTTTACAGCATTCAAAATAATTTATAACCTCAAGTAATATAAATTTCACTTAACCTTCCATTCTCAAATATTACCATTTCTTTCTCTGAAAACTCTATTCTAGCTGCATGAATCTACTTTCATTTCCTGATCGTGTCACATCGCCTCTCCTCCCATCTAACTGACCATGCTGCCTTCCATATATGTGTCATATACCCTTTAAGATTTAGCTCACCTCCTCTGAGAAGCCTCCCACAGGCTATGTCAGGTGCTCCCTCCACAAGCTCCCATAGCTTCTTGGCCTACAAGGCACTTACCATAGTCATATTCCTCAGTCTCCTTCACTAGATTATGTATCTCCTAAAGTAAGAAATAGTTCTTACTCATTGTTATACCTTCATGCACAGTATGCTCAATAGCATATTTAAGTGACTAATATATCTGTTTGGATGAATAAGTTAAAAATCCATTAGAAAGATATATCTTTTAACCATTTTTTGTGAATTATATTGCTTGAACCTCTTCCCTTTGAAGCCAGAATTTTCAGGTGTGTGATCTTGGGCAAATTAAACCCTTCAGTGTAGGAGGGATTGAGCAAAAAAAAAAAAAAGAGAGAGAGAAACTCATAGACATGGACAACAGTGTGGTGATTGCTGGGGTAGGGGAGTAGAGGGAGGTAGAGGAGGGTATAGGTGGAATAAATGGTGATGGACAAAGACTTGACTTTGGGTGGTAAACACACACACTGTACAGATGATGTGTTGTAGAATTGTGTGCCTCAATAATGGTTAATAATTTTTATTAATACTGGTTAACCAGTAATTTTATTAACCAGTAATATTATTAACCAGTAATAATAAAATTATTTTATTATTAACCAGTATTACCCTAATAGATTCAAGAAAAAGGAAAAATGAATCAGAAAAAGATGAAATAAACTTCTGAATGTTTAAGTTCCATGTTTGTAAAATGGGAATAACAATAGTACCTACCCTATAGAGTTTATTATGAGGATTAAAAGAATTGATACATGCAAATCATTTAGAACTGACACCTGGAAGTACCCAAGAGCCCTCAATTATTAGATGTCAGTCACTATGATTATTACTGTTATTATTATTGTTATTACTATTCTCCTATGAGGTGGAACCCTAAATGTTTCACACCTGTCATAACTAGGGCTCAAGACAAATTTTACAAGGTCACAAGATTTAAAAACTGAGGAAACTTAAAAACCAGAGGTCAGCAAGAAGAAAAGCCATGAGTCCCCAGATTTTCCCACTGTTCCCATAGAAAGGCATACTGGAATGAAACACACACTGAACACATTGTGAGTAAAGATTTCAGGAAAGAGGCCACCCTCTCTTGTCACTATTCTTACAGAACTTTCATGAGCACAACTCTGTCAAAGAGAATAAATAGCCTGCTTAGCGCCAACCAGTCTGGATTTGGGCATCAACCATTTACAGAAATCTGGGAAAGTCAGCTCCCAGCAGCCAAGGACTTCGAAGCCAATGGGAGATAGTGACTCCTCTGGACAAGAGCAAGAGCCACTAGTGTTACAAGAAACTGAGTTTGGATCCAGTCTCTCTGCCTCAGAGGAAAGCAAGCCCCTATCTCACCCAGCTCAATCTTTAGGCAAATGAGAGTGAGATGGCAAGATCACTTTGGACAATGCTGTATGAGAAACCAATATTTTAATATTTCCTCTATAGGTGAATTCAATTGCTATCATGCTATGCTTTCAATCCATCTTGAGTAGTGTGGTTTGATATCAGGTATTGTGATCACTCATACTCTCTTCATCTTTCTGAGGATTGCTCAAGTTACTCAGGGTCTTTTTGGTTCCACCTAAATTTTTGAAATATTTGTTCTACATCTGTGAAATATGCCATTGATATTTTATTAGGAATTACATTGAATCTATAGATTTCTTTGGGTCATATGGACATTTTAACAATGTTAAATCTTCCAATCTATGAACAGAATATACGCTTTCATTTATTTGTGTCTCCCTTAATTTCTTTCTTCAGTTTTCTATAGTTTTCCGAGTACAGGTCTTTTACCTCCTTGGGTAAATTTATTCCTAGGTACTCTATTTTTCCTATTGCTATAGTAAATGAGAATTTTTCTTAGTTTCTCTTCCTAATGTTTCATTGTTGGTGTACAAAAATGCCATCAATTTCTGAATATTGACTTTGTATCCCATTGTTTCACCAAATTCACTTATTAGGTCAAGTAGTTTGTTGGTGGAGACTATATAGGATTTTCTAAGTACACTATCATGTCATCTGCGAATAATGACAGTTTTACTTCTTCCTTTCCAATTTGGATACTTTTTATTTCTTTTTCTTGTCTGATTGCTGTGGCTAGAACTTCCAGTACTATGTTGAATAAAAGTGATGAAAGCAGACACACTTGTCCTGTGCCTGATGTTAAGGAGAAAGCTTTTAGGTTTTACCCATTGAATATAATGTTGGCTGCAGGTTTCTCATACATGGCTTTTATTACTTTGAGGTATGCTCCCTCTATTCCCACTTTGCTGAGTGTTTTTTATCATAGATGGGTGCTGTACTTTATCAAGTGCTTTTTCAGCATCTATTGATATGATCATGTGATTTTGCCCTTAATTTTGTTTATGTGGTGTATTACATTTATTGACTTGCAAATGTTGTACTATCTGTGCATCTCTGGGATGAACCCCAGTTGATCATGGTGTATGATCTTTTTGATGTATTGCTGGATGTGGTTTGCCAATTTTTGTTGAGGATTTTAGCATTATGTTCATTGGAGATATTGGCCTATAGTTTTCTTTGTTGTGTCTTTATTTTTGGAATTAGGATGATACTGGCCTCATAAGGTTTGGGAGTCTTCCCTCTTCTTCAATTGTTTGAAATAGTTTGAGAGGGATAGGAGTTAGTTCTTCCTTAAGTGTTCAGTAAAATTAACCTGTGAAGCCATTTAGTCCAGGGCTTTGTGTTCTGGGCATTTTTTTTTTTTAACACTGCTTCAGTTTCACTAGTTGTTATCAATCTGTTCAGCTTCTCTGCTTCTTCTCGATTCAGTATTGGGAGATCGTATGTTTCTAGAAATTTGTCCATTTCACCCAAGTTTTCTAATTTCTTAGCATATAGTTGTTCATAGTACTTTCTTACAATCCTTTGTATTTCTGTGGTATTAGTTGTAACTTGTCCTCTTTCATTTCTGATTTTATTTGGTTCCTCTCTCTTTTTTTCTTGATGAGTCTGGTTAAAGGTTTTTCAATTTTGTTTATCTTTTCAAAGAACCAACTCCTGGATTTATTGATTCTTTGAATTGTTCTTTTAGTCTTTGTGTCATTTGATTCTGCTTTGATCTTATTTCCTTATTCTACTCACTCTGGGCTTTGTCTGTTGTTTTTCCTCTAGTTCTTGCAGATGTAGGGTTAGGTTGTTTATTTGAGATTTTTTGGTTTTAGGGAGGCCTATATTGCTATGAACTTCCTTCTCAGTACTGCCTTCACTGTGTCCGATAGGTTTTGGGTTGTTGTGAGTTCTTTTTCATTTGTTTCTTGATACCATTTGATTTCTTCCTTGATCTCATTGTTGACCCATTCATTGTTTAATAATGTGTTATTCAATCTCCATGTATTTGAATGTTTTTGAGTTTTTTCCTTGAGGTTAGTCTCTAGTTTCAATCCATCGTGATCTGAGCATGTGCTTGATATGATTTCAATTTTCTTGAATTCGTTGAGGCTTGTTTTGTGTCCTACCATGTGGTCTGTTTATACTACCATGTTGTGTTTAAATGTCCCATGTGCATTTGAAAAGAATGTGTATTTTGCTTCTTTGGGGAAAGGTTCTGTATATATCAATTAAGTCCATTTGATCTCCAGAGTGTCATTCTGAGTGTCACCAAAATATCCATATTGATTCTTTGTTTGAAAGATCTACCTATTGTTGATAGTGGGGTGTTAAAATCCCCTATGATAACTGTGTTATTGTCTATCTTTCCTGAAGTCCTCCAAGATTTTCTTTATATATTTAAGTGCTCCTATGTTGAGTGCAAATATGTTTACAAGGGTTATATCCTCCTGTTGGACTACTCCTTTAAGTATTATGTAGTGAAATTTTTGCTCCCTTTTTATGGCCTTTGTTTTGAAATCTATTGTCTGATATAAATATTGCTACCCTAGCTTTCTTTTCATGTCCATTTGTTTGGAATGTTTTTTTTTTTTTATCCCTTCACTTTCAACCTGTGTAGGTCTTTTGTTCCAAGGTGGGTCTCTTGTAGACAGCATAGAAGTGGGTCATGTTTTCTTATCCATTCAGCTATCCTGTGTCTTTTGATTGGAGCATTTAATTCATTTACATTTAAGGTTATTATTGATAGATACTTATTCATTGCCATTTTTTCCATACCTGTGTTCCTCTCTCTCTCTTCCTCTCTCCCTCTCTCCCTCTCTCCCTCTTTCTCTTCCCCTCCCTTTCTCTCCCCCACCTTTGATAGCAGTCCCTTTAGCTTCTCTTGTAATGTGGCTTTGTGGAAATGTACTCTTTTAGCCTTCTTTTGTCTGGGAAGCTCTTTATTTCACCTTCCATTTTAAATGAGAGCCTTGCAGAATAGAGTAGTCTCGGTTGTAGGTCCTTACTTTTCATTACCTGGAATATTTCATGTCAATCCCTTCTGGCTTGTAGTGTTTCTATTGAGGAATCAGCTGCTAGCCTTATTGGTGCTCTCTTGTATGTTACTAGCTGTTTTTCCCTTGCTTCCTTTAAGATTCACTGTTTGTCTTTAAAAATTTCCATTTTAATTATGATGTCTCTTGGAATACCCCTCTTTGGGTTCATCTTGGTTAGCAGCCCTCTGTGCTTCCTGAACCTTGTATGATTTTTTCCCCCTCACTAAGATAAGAAAGTTTTCTGTCATTATTTTTTCAATAGTTTCTTTCCCTTTCTCTTTTCCTTCTTCTTCTCATATTCCTATGGTACAAATGTTGTTGTGTTTCATGTTTCCTGAAGCTCCCTTAAAGTATCCTCATTCCTTTTAACTCTTTTTTTGTTTTGTTGCTCTGACTGGGTATTTCTTTCTAATTTGCCTTCCAGACTGCTGATTCAGTCCTCTGCTTCATCCAGCCTGCTTTTAATTCTTTCTAGTGTATTTTTCATTTCAGACATTATATTCTTCATTTCTTCCTGGTGCTCATCTCTTGCCCATCCAGTTCCCAGGTGACTGCCCTTGTAGCAGACACAGTCCCAAACTCTCCACCCTGCTCAGCCTCTGGCCTGCTAACAGCACTGGGCTACAGTCAAGAAATCCCCTTGCCATGCACCTTTCTGATCTCTCTGCCCAGCTGTACCCAGTGAGAGCAAACTGTGCTTTCAATCTTTTCCCTTTGCTGGCAAGGCAGGGACCCTACCCAGCATGCTTTAGCTCCCCTTTTTAAAAGTCTTTCTGGGCACACCCACTGCAGTACAAAGTCACTGCACATATCACCTCTCTAAAAAGCCAAAAGTCTCTCACAGTCACAGCTGGCCACAGCCTGCTTCTGCCCAACCCAAGTGCAGATAGAATCCCCACCCTCTCTCTGGCACTCTCCTGTTTGGCGTTTCCCACTGTAGCTATAAGTGTGCTACTCGCTGTGTGTATATAGCCTGGATCTTCCCAACTTTATGTATCCAAGCCACTCCAAGCCTGAGTCTCAGGGTTCTCTGCCCTGGGTTAGGAAAGAGCCACAAAGCTGTGATTTTTGACTAGGCTCTCTGTGGCTGCAAGTGCCACACATGGAGTATTTCCCCTCTACCTATAAAATCTCCTTACTGCCTGTTGTGAAGCATCTTCTGTATTCCTTAGTTTCCAAACGTCCTATCAGCTAAGATTCCATTGAATGTTCAGTTTATTTGTTGGGAGGTCCACTGACTATTAGAATTGGGGCAAGAGCAAGTGGACTCAGCTTCCACCTACTTGGTCACCATCTTCTCTTCAGAGTCTCAGGAACATTTATTAATGTGTCAGGCACCATACTAGATGATGAAAATGCAAATTATAGAGAAATAATCCCTGTTTTCAAGTATACAAAGCCTTAAAAGAAAGGCAGATGAAATATTACAATAGAATGTAATATATGCAATAATAGAAATGAGTACAAAACTCAGAAGCATTCAGAAAGGAATCTGTTCAGCCAGAGATAACAGTTTGCAAACTGTGAAGTAAATATGTTTTCTATTTAGCCAGAATATTTAACTTATGATCCAAATAAAAACACTAAAGTCTTTCCCTGGCTGGTTTGGTTCAGTGGATTGAATGCCAGCCTACAAAACAAAGAGTAGCCGGTTCAATTCCCAGTCAGGGCACATACCTGAATTGCAAGCCAGGTCTCCAGTAGGGGGCTCAGGAGAGGAATCCATACACTGATGTTTCTTTCCCTCCTTTCTCCTCTCTCTAAAAGTGAATAAATAAAATCTTAAAAAAAAACTGAAGTCTTATTAGTAGATGCTATGACAAAAAATAGCAGGATAATCACTCCTGAAATTGGGTAAGTTGATATAAAACTGCAGAGGAAGGTATTATATCATGAAACTAAAAGGCATTTCTGCAGAATGGCCAGAGGAAAATTTTGGAAGCTAAAAGGAACTAAGTTCAAATTCTATATCTGCCACCTATATTGTGTAAATTTAGGCAATTTTCCTAACCACTCTATGTTGGAATTTTTTGTTTAATAATGGAGACAGTTGCACTTGAACAATAAATAGATAGATAGATAGATAGATAGATAGATGATAGATAAAATAACTACCATATTGAGTTATTTTAAGCAATAAATAAAAATATGCAAAGCACCTAGCACATGATAGATACTCAGTAAAGACAGCTATTTTCTCAGAACATAAACTCACTTGTCATCTATTTTATTCTAAACACATATAATAAATAACTCTGGTAAATTGAGTAGAGAGCTATTCTACAGTGGGATTTTAAAGTCTTTCTATAATGGAATTCTATCCTATTTTTCTCAGAACTTTAGAAACTGTCCACTGTTGTTTTGATGTATTACAAGCATTTTACACACATTCTGTTGTACTAAAATATGTTGTAAAATGTCTTACACCCAAGCCTAGTTGGTAGCAAAAGTAGTCAGAAGACAGATAAGAAAAAATCCTTTTCTTAGCAGAATAGAAAACAAATAGAAAATGCTAGTATCCTGGTAGATTAATGTGTTCTGGTCACAAACACACTGATAAGATTATGAGAAATTCCCTATTAGTAAAAAAATAAATAAATAATAAAAACTACTAAAGGTTTGGAGTTAAGAGGTTCCTGAAGGCATTTTACAGCTCATATTTGCAAGTGGCCTCTAGTACAAATTATATATATTTTAAAGCCATGTCAAGTAGCATCAATTTTTAAAGAAATTAAAATGTGTTTTTTAATTACAGAACACATGTACATGGTTCTACAATAAAGGATGTTTTTCTGATAGCAATATTAACACTTCTATTTTTATTTTTTTAATTTTATTTTATTGGTTATGTTATTAGAGTTGTCTTGATTTTCTCCCTTTGCTCCTCTTCACCCAGTACCCCTCACTCCCTCAGGCAATCCCCCACCATTGTTCATGTCCATGGATTATGCATATAAGTTCTTTAGCTGCTCCATATCCTATATTGTACTATACATCCCATGGCTATTCTGTAACTACCTATTTGTACTTCTTAGTCCCCTCACCTCTTCACCCATTCCCACACCCACCTTCCCATCTGGCAACCATCAAAATGCTCTCCATATACATGATTTTGTCTCTGTTCTTCTTTGCTTACTTTGTTTTTTTAGATTCAATTGTTGATAGATTTGTATTTTTTGCCATTTTATTGTTCACAGTTTTGATCTTCTTTTTTGAAATAAGTCCCTCAAATAATTTATATAATAATGGTTTGGTAGTGATGAAATCCTTTAGTTTTCTCTTGTCTGGGAAGCTCTTTATCTGCCCTTCAATTCTAAATGATAGCTTTGCTAGGTAGAGCAGTCTTGGCTGTAGGTCCCTGCTTCTCATGACTTTGAATATTTCTTGCCAATCCCTTCTAGCCTGCAAAGTTTCTTCAGAAAAAATTATTTTCTCTTGCTGCTTTTAAGATTAGAGGATCTTAATCTTTAACCTTTGGCATTTTAATTATGATATCTTAGAGTGAACCTCTTTACATCCATCTTGTTTGGAAATCTCTGTGCTACCTAGACTTGCATGCCTAGTCCCTTCACCAAATTAGGGAAATTTTCTCTTGTTATTTTTTCAAATAGATTTCCAATTTCTTGCTCTTTCTATCTCCATCTGGCATCCATATGACACAAATGTTGGACCTCTTGAAGTTGTTCCAGAGGCTGCTTATACTTTCCCTGTTTCTTTTAATTCTTTTTTCTTCTTGTTGTTCTGATTGGTTCTTTGCTTCCTTATGTTCCAAAACATTGATTTAATTCTCAGCTTCATCCACTCTACTGTTGATTCTCTGTAAATTGTTCTATATTTCAATTAGAGAATCCTTCATTTCTGACTAGATCTTTTTTATGCTGCTGAGGTCCTCACTAAGTTCCTTGAGCATCCTTACAACGAGTATTTTGAACTCTGCAACTGATAGATTGCTCAACTCCATTTTGGTTAAGTTCTTTTCCTGGAGTTTTGATCTGTTCTTTCATTTGGGCCATATTTCTTTGTCTCTTTATTTTGGCAGCCTCCCTGTGTTTGTTTCTACTATGTGGAGCTGCTTTGACTCCACGCCTTGGTAGTGTGGCTAATGTAGTAGGTGTCCTGTAGGGTCCAATGACACATCCTCCCCCATTACTCAAGCTGAGTGCTTGAGGTACTCCCTTCATGGGGGCTGAGTACATCCTCCTCTTGTAGTTGAGCCTGGGTTGCTGTTGGCAGATCAATGGGAGGGATTTACCCAGGCCAGTCAGCTGCAAAGATTGGCTATGACCACTTACCATCAACCTCCACCCTCCGTGGAACATCAGCTGTGCAGGGGCAAGGTGGTGGTGCTCTGCATAGTCTATAACTGTCCACTGGGTACACTGGCCCTGGGGTTTCCAGTGGTGCATGCCCAGGTCAGCCTCCATCTGTATTTTGCCCAATATTACCCTTCCTGAGCTATGAAGCAATGAGATGGCTGCTACTTGTGTTGGGTTTGGAGATTCCCACTCAAAGCCAAGCTGTGAGTCTCGGCTGGCTGTTGCTAATGGTGGGACTGGGGCTCTCTGAAGCCAGCTCTTGTTTGTTTGAGGGGATTTAGGAAGTTGTAAAGCATGATCCAAGACCAACAATTCATATAGAAAAGCAGCTTGGGTAGGCCCATAAGTTGGGTGGGGTAGAGTCTCTGAGGATCTCTCAGGCAGGTCAGTGTTAGCCAGATGAATGGAGTCTCAGATATGGCACCAGCTTGCCAGCTCTGTGGGGGAGGTGTTAGAAAAGGAACAATGTCTTCTGTTTGCCTTGATGCCAGACACTTTAGTTTCTCCCCGTATGCTGCTGAAAACTGCTTTTCAAGCTGCTGCCCCACTGCTGGAGATCAGAGGAAGTGAGTCTGAGTGGGCGAGTCCATGTGTGGGTTCTTTAGAAGGAACTGCTTGGAGCTCCAGCTGTTTCTTCCACCAACTCAAACCTTGTTGGTTTTTGCAGCCAGAAGTTGTGGGGAATTATCTTCCTGGCACTAGAACCCTGGGATGGGGGGCCTGGTGTGGGGCTGGGACTCTTTGCTTTTGAGATATCCCTCCTGAATTTTTATCCACTATATATGCATGAGGGACCAGCCTGTTCCACATCTGTGCTCCTCCTACCAGCCTGGAGGGATGTGGTTTCTTTAATTCCATAGTTGTCACACTTCCATTCAACTGGATTTCTAAGATTCTGAGTGATGCTTGTTCTATACTTTAGTTGTAATTTTGATGTGGTTGTGCAAAGAAATGAGCCATGCCTGCCTACACTGCCATCCTAACCAAAAGTCCAGCACTTTCATATTCCTGTTGTTGACAGGGGACAAGGGCAAGATTGTGTTATGTTTGTCTTTAAATATTTGTCTTCTCAGTTTTCCCACCTCAAAAATGAGGAAAAAAAACCTTTCCTTTGCCTTTTTAAAAGAGATAATATATGAATAAAAGCTCATATGAATACTTTTGAACATGTTATGAAAAAATAAGTTATATAAATTCAGGATTAATTTAATTGCATTGTTAAGAAATTCCCAGGTGGGTCACATATTAAGCAAATAAATAACTTGCCTTATCATAAATGTGATTCCCTAAGTACATAAAGAAAAAAGAAAAAAGCCATCATCATCTTCTTGTCCTTAACTTTAGCTTTTTATAAAGAGTTCTTTCTCTAGAGCTACACTGTGTCATAGAGTAGCCACTAAAGGCATGTGCCTATTTAAATTTTAATTAAAACTTACTAAACCTAAAAATTCAGTCCCTTTGGCCTATTAACCACATTTCAAGTGCCCCATAGTTGCTAGCATGTTGGACAGAGAAAACATTTCCATCATCATAGAAAGTTCTATTGGAGACTGTTGGCCTAGAGGATGCTCAGGCTAAACTCCTGGTGCTCTGTGGTCTTCAACTAGGCATTAATAACATTTCAAAGATTAAATGATCTTAGAAGTCATGAGAGGGCTTATAATCATAAATCAGACTATGGGAAAGGCAGAAGTAAGTGAATAGGAATTCAATAGGTAATGAAGAAGAAAGAAGAAATCATAACTAGAAAATGAATACACAGTGACTTACTGTAAAAGGATAAAAATTATTTAGGAATTCAGTGCTTCAGCAGAAGTACATTTTTCTTAAATTTGTCACACATGGTTTGTCACACATGGTTTGCCCTAAATGCTGATTTTCTAATGTACTAATTGGGTTTTAAGATGTTCCAGCTAAATCATACAAACACTATCACTTGGTATTTTAATGAAACTTAACCTGCCTTCTGTATACCATATGTTTAAAACACATATTTTCCTCTCAGGGACATCAGAAGGTACTGTGGAGATATTTGCAATTTTTGTTCACAACTTTTGTACATATCCTTGTCTGGACCATTTGAATTCACAAGTAGTTTTCATGCTTACCAATGTTTTAGCTTCTGTTTCCTGCATAAAAAGAAATCATAACTTAGCATATGTGTTCTCTGTCCCCAAAAGTAAGAAAATAACCTTTGTATGCTTCCATTTAGGTCATTCTGTCCATCGAAGAAGGTTACAGACTTCCGGCTCCCATGGGCTGTCCAGCGTCTCTACACCAGCTGATGCTCCATTGCTGGCAGAAAGAGAGAAATCACAGACCAAAATTTACTGACATTGTCAGCTTCCTTGACAAACTGATCCGCAATCCCAGTGCCCTTCACACTCTGGTGGAGGACATCCTTGTGTAAGATGCATAAAGTTGATTTTCCCCCTTGACAATCATAACTTCTTTCAGGCTGTAGACAAGACTAACAGATAGGAGAAAGTTTGCCTTGATAACCACCTAGTTGTCAAACTTTTAGAAAATTGTGTATAAACTATATTTTATTTAACAGCCGAAAAAGCAATTTATTAATATTTTAGAAAAAATTACTTTTTCTACAAGGAAACAGGCTCCTCTTTTCTTTTCTCCATGTGTAATCTTTCTGAATTTCTTTATCCTTTTCTTGTGTCAGTCTTTGGTATTTACTTTGGTATTTACATATCCTTTATTTACTGATTCTTCTTTACTTTTATAAGTAGAATATGTGCATGCCTGTAGCCCCTTTAATTTTTTTGTCCATTTTATATATGTTCTGTCCCTCTATTTTAAATGGCAGGCAAGATGGACAATTTGTGAATCAGCCAGGAGCAAGGATGTTTCCTGCTGACACGATCACACCCAGCTATTGTTACTTTCCAAACCTAAAACCAGAGAAAGACAGATGACAAGATAATGAAGGCACTCACACACCATTTTATAAGGCAGTAGAGTTGAAATCTACTCACCTCTCTTTTAAAAGCAATTATAAGAAGGGGGAGAGTAGAAGAAAAAAACTACCTTCTGTGTCTGAAATTATTACATTTAAAATATTATTAAGTTGAAAATATATTTCCTTAGTTAGGCCAAATTGGACTTAAAAATAACCAGAGCATTTTCAAAACTCCCCTTCCTGACTCAGGGGATGGCGAACAGTATATTGAACTTTAGGCCACAGGTTCAAATCAGTACAGGTTTTTAGTGACAATAAGGCCAAAAGCTCTTCTAGGACTGCTTTAGCTTACAGCAGAGAACATCAGAGTTCACCTCTAAATCAGTAATTGGCAGCCTTAGTAAAGTGAAGCCAAGCAAGAAATAGCCAGAGATTAAACTATTACTCTAGCTCATCTTCCCTGAAGCAGTCCAACACAGGAAGCTGTAAAGTGGGGGTGGGGCGGGAGGATGGAAGGCCCTTGGATTTTCAAAGCCATAGCAGTCATTGAAGATTTTTAAGCAGGATAATGGAATGGCCACATTTTTGTTTCTGAAATATCACTCTAGGGGTGATATAGACTGGGAGCAAAAAGCAAGAGACTGGAAACAGAGACAATTGTATATTTGCAGCAATACAAGCTAGAAAAAACTCAGGGCCTGCTTACACAATGGGAATAAGGTTAGGGTCACGAGATTTTAAAAAAAGGATTTGTTATTAGGCGAGGAAAATGAATGTATCTTGGTCATTGATTGAATATATGGAGGGAGGAGGAGAGAAAAGAATCAAGTACATTTGTCAAGTTTCTTTCTTAGACAAGCTGGTTGATGATATTACCACTAAGGGAGAGAGGAAGAAGGACAAATTTTTGGAATAGAAATGACACCATTTTGAGCATGCTGACTTAAAGATGCCTGTGGTACTTCTATGTAGAGATGTCCTACAGGCAGTTATATTTGTAGGTTGAACCTCAGGTGAAAATATCTGGGCTAGAGATGTAAATTTGAAGATCATCAGCACACAGGCTGTACCTGAACTTTTAAGTATAGTTAAGACAACCCATGGAGAATATAAAGAATGCAAATTAGCCCTGACCAGTGTGGCTCAGGTGGTTGGGCATTGTCCTGCAAAGCAAAAGGCTGTTTCAATTCCTAGTAGAGGCACATACCTGGGTTGCACGTTCAGTATAACCAATCAATGTTTCTCATCCTTTTTTTCTCCCTCCCTCCCCTTCTCTCTAAAAATCAATCAATAAAATAATTTTTTGAAAAAAAGAAGAATGCAAATTAACAGAGGAAAAGAATACAACCCTCTGGAATACAAAGATGCAAGAAATAAGCTAAAGGAGAGTACCAAGGTACACTGAGAAAAAGAGCCAGACAGGTAATGAGGAAAACAGGGAAGGAGCAGTATCATAGAAACCGAAAAGGGGGAGAGATTCAAGGAGTGTGATTTCCAAGGCCCCCCAAAGCTTCAGGAAAATAAAAAGTGAAGTATACCCACGGAATTTAGTAACAAGGTGCTCAAGTGTACACCAGCAGCCTTTGCAAGAGCATTTTCAATAAAGTTGTTTAAGACAGATTACAATGGAGGAATGAATATGAGGTCAGAGAGAAAAGCAATACAAAAGCACTGTTTTTCCAAGAAATCTGTCTCTGAAGAGAAAGAGAAGTGGTTAGAGACAATGTTTCTTAGCTTTTGCCTTTATATGTTTTATGGAAGAGTCAGGCACGCTTTAACATTGAGGAGAAAGAGGTGGTCGAAGGGTGCACGGAGCAAGTCTGCATTAATGAAAGAGAACATTAGCGCCTGTAAACTAAAATCATTCATTCTGGGCTTCTTGTTGTGGTATAGGGTCAACGGACCCCACAGCCAGTGCCCATCAGCAGAGCTCCCTAACTGTTCTATGGCTGTGCAAGCAGGCAGGTAAGAGCCTTCTTTTTTGAAGAAAAGCAGATAAAACCATTTCTTCCCTGCCTTATCAAGATTATGAATGTTCATCACATTTGGAAAATACTGATGAGGAATCTGAGATGAGAAAATACCAAAAGTCAACACAATCACAAGGTAAAGTCGAGCTGAGGGCTCATGCCTGAGGGCCAGAGATTGAGGTTTCATGGGGTGTGCAGTGACCAGTGCCCAGGCTAGTGCATGGAAGGCTCTGTGAGGCACTGCCCATGGGTGCCAGAAGCTGGTGCTTTATATACACTTGGCAGTTTGATTCAACCCTCAAGTCTCATCTCTAGAGAACCAAAAGGGAGTTTTTGTGACTCATTTTCTTTGTTTCTGACAAAGGCCTGTGCTCTACTGCTTTTTCCCCTAACATACTTTTATTTGAGAAACAAAAGGAACCGGAGTTCGAAAGGTACTCAATATTATGCTCGGACCTTTATCAGCCTTCTTATTTTCACAGTAACCTGAACGGTTCCCCTGTCTAGCCCCTCACCTCCAATGCTACCCTTACCCTGTCCCTGATCCCAAAGCACTGAGACAGTTTAGTGAGAAAAGGCATGGGAAATTAAAAGACAGTAATATTAGCTAAAGAATGCCTGGTTTGTGTTATGCTTATAAACTGTGACACTGCCCCTCTGTCCCCCAAGTCTCAAAGCCCAGCGTTTGTCCCAGTGATACTGGATTAAGGAAATGCAACAGGGTATAGAATTGCAGCCTTTTCTCTCATACAGCTCTCAGACTGGAAAAGGAGTCTGAGTGTATAACCCATAGTGACTCTTATTTAACTCTCCTACACTTGCCTTTTTTCTACTATCCCCATGCTCCCAGGGTTCTCCCGCACTTTTACACTGACATAACTCTCTCAGCCACTAGGTCCCCATGGTTTTTGTTTCACTCTAATTGCTTTTTCTCAAGGATTCACCTGAGAAGCTTTGATCCTTTCCCTTGACAGGGTAGTAAGAGCAGAAGAGATGAAGGTAACAAAGGGGCACAAGGAAGGCTGGGAAACCCGCAGCTTAATAATTTTATACTAACATTGGAAACTTCATAACCTTATTGCTGTAATATTTTCTTTCAAAAAACAGAACACCCAATAAAAATAATGTTGGTCAGAGAAAGCTTTCATTATTTGGAGCAGTGTCTCCAAATAATGCTGATATCCTTGTGCTAACACACTCTCATGGGAGCATTCGGAGTTTTGTGCAGTTCCCAACCTTCTTGCTTTCTCTCCTATCCAAGAAGGTATGTGGACATATAAGGGAGTATAATGCTATTATATATACAACCTTAAATTAATTGATGGTGCAAAATAGTTTTGCAAAAGTACCTTAATAATATAGGCAGTTATTCTTTAATAAGTATGAATTTCAAAGCACTTTCACTTTAACTTATTCTACAATGATGCCCTATAACCTTCCTTTCAAAGAGTCATTTGTAGCTATCACATGGTGCACAGCCCATGGGAGAAAACGCACAGCTTGAGGTGAAGGCAATGTGGAGAATGGCAATAGGAGTAGCTGCCTGGCCATGGCAGTTGAAACATCTCTTGTTTTCTTGCCCCTGACCCTGATGATCAGTTTTCTAGATACCCTCAGCCTCAAACCAAGCATACTCTCATAGACTCCAGGGTTACATCTGGGGTCCAGTCGTTTAATAGCACAAAGTGGATTGATGGCTATATGGGTGTTCTTTAACCCAGCCCTAATTCCCAGCCCCACCCACATTTATTATCCTATCTATTCAAGCCCATCCCTCTTTCTCCACACACTGCAGCCTTCTGAGTGCACTATGTTGAAGTCAACTGGCCAGCCCTTTGGACAGTGCTGCAATGTAATAAGAAAATAACACTTTCCTACATCTCTGCTCCAGATCCCCAGAATGTCACTGTCAAAGAATTTTACAGATTATGGGTTCCTTGACAACATCTGCTAAAGGTGGAATCTAGAGATGAGCAGTGGTTGACCAGATGAACCAGTCTTTGATAGTCACTTGCCTCAAAAATCATGTTCCGCTCAGGCTGAGGCACTTAGTAATATTCTCACTACCCGTTAGACCATAGTTAAGGTTCTTATAATGTTTTAGCTTTTAGGAACTGGAACCACCACTTTTCTTAGTACTATATATAAATCTAGTTGAACTTTTAAGCACTTGGCTTCCAGCAACATGTGAATCAAGAAGGTAAGGAAAAACTCAAACCAATATCTTAATATTGAACCTCTACTTTAGAGAACTATGAGTTAACATTGTAAAAAATAGATGGTATTGCCTCCCTCCATTCAGTTAATAAAGCACTTATAATGCTATCTTCAAAGGGCAGTAACTTTCAAGAGTTTGACATAAATTTTCCCATTCATTTTGAAGAGATCTTGCTCAGTGCTGCCTATACTATACATAATCAGCACTTGCTAAATTGTTATCTGTAGACACTAGCTCATGGAGAACTTGTTTTGTTTGACTTCTGTAATGAACACTTTTAATGATGTTTTTTTACACAGAGAAATGACTACTGGGCAAAACCCAGTGTTGAACTGAGGGATTAGCAAAGCTTTGTGGAAGGAAAACAGAACATTAAGTATTAATCAGGAAGTGTAAAATTCCTACCTATTAAAAAATCTAAATTCAATTTGCATGAACTGTTAACACAAGATAATACATACTAATGTTAATTCCAATACTAATGTTGATACAGAATCTAATAGACACTATCAATGATAATTTTTGCTGTTATTTGTTGAGAACCTACTATGTGCCAGTCATTGTACTAGGCACTTCATCTTCTAGGTCATTTATTCCTCACTATTATTATCTCCATCCCTCCATTTCCTTATCTGAGAAGTTAACTTCCCAAGGGGACACAGCAAATAATTAGTAGATCAGGAATTTGAACAAGATGCACTGACTGTAAAACCCTTTCTTTCCCCTACACAGTATACAATCACACAAAATGCCAAGATTTTCCCAATACAGCACTGTTTCAAAAATGTGATTATAAGAAAGAAGGTGCATTTTTATGTTTCCAGATAAATTTTTCTCTGGACTAATCTAACTTCATAGATGGAGTATTTAAAATCCCAAAAAGAATTTGTAGTGGGACAAAACCCATTATTTTATGCTCCACTACAAATACAAGGACATAGAGTATATGCTCTTAGTCTTGTGGGCATAAGTAGCAAATGTATAGTCCCTATATTCTACCACCTTAATATCTTCCTGTAATGCTCAGCCACTTGAAGAACATTACTTGAAAAAAGCAGGTAGAAACTACAATATAATAGAGAAATGAAAAAAATGGCAGCAACATAGTTCCAGAATTACCTCCTCAGGCATTTTTGTAGATTGAATTTTTCCAGTGTTGGCAAAATATGCTTTGGGTTCTTTTTTTCCTTATTATGGCAGACACTACTAATCATCACAACACTTTCCCACTGAGCCCAAATGCTTCCTCAGTATTCTTCTAAAGACCACATTTTGACAACCACTGCAAATGAATTGTAGTTGGCATAGAATATGAAATCTATTTCTTCACACAAATAGGCTTTCCTTGAGGTTCAGTAATCTATTACTCTAGCCATAGAGACCATGTGCTGGGTACTCAGAATTATGGGAACTTTTTAAACACTTATTTTTCCTGCTCTGCATCTATCTCTCCAAACACATCTATAATTGTAAATTTTACTTTGAATTTTATTTCTTCATACTTTTCACCAATTATCAGGCTTATTATGATAATTAAATAATCATATCAATTAAAAAATCCTGATGACTTTCTGAAAATAAAAGGCTGACCAAAATAATTCATGTTCCTAATTAACACTGTGGAAGTTCAGATATTGACCATAAGCATGAAGTAGTCACAAGATATATGGCATGGTTCCATGGATTTTATAGCATTTTGAATAAAATTTTTAAAGAATATGAAAATTCTTTTATTGGTTTAACTTGTGTTCAAGTTGACTGTTAGGCCTAATTGAAAAAAAATCAGTATTTTTCATCCGATTAAATAAATTCTTCCTTCAAAGGTTAGGTGGGTACTATGTGTATTAGGAGATTATTTTATGGATTAACTAGTATGAACTGTAGTCCCTGAGTCATGAAAAGAGAAACTCACATGAAAGCATTGATACTGAATAAGGTCAATGCTGATTTTGTGATGCTAGGTCCCATAAACCTGTGCTGGCTCACTCTACCTGTAACTGCCTCTTCCTCCACTCTGAAACCTATAAAGACAGAGACAGCAAACATTTTCACAATACAAGAAACATGTTAAGTAAATAGCATGTTATTTAATAGGCTGACCATTACATCACCAATTATTCAATATGAATCAGCCATTCTGTCACGGACCAAATTTTTCTGTAAAGAATATTTAAGTCTAAATCATCATTTATTTAATGAATTCCTGTAATACTTCCAGCATTGTGCTGAGGCCTAAAGAAAATAGAAAAATATGAGTTATGGTTCTTGCCATCAGAGACTTTTAACTTAACTCTTAAAGTACTTTTTTCCTTACTTATGGATTTTCCCCAAGGAAGTAATTCAACTGAAACAAAAAGATGCATGCTTTAAGACTGTATAATCATCTATAATAAAAGAATGTTGTTAGCAGTCTAAGAGCCTAATTTCAGGGAATTAATAATTATTGAGCATTAACATATAGAATATTATACACTCATTTGGATGGTAGTTATGAAAACTGTTGAAGCTTGCAAAATATTTATAAATATTTGAAATAAAGGGAATAAAATAGAATGGACTCTGTACCATTCTGCTAACCACATATGAATGAAGAGCTAGGAAAAAAGAAGCTATGTTAGAGTAGTAATGGGAGAAAAGCCTTTAAGCATGTAATGAATGTAATGGTTTCCTATTAAGACAAGCTCTTACCTTGTAACGGTCCTTCTCAAACACTACTTTCTTCAATCATTTTTAGTAGGCCTATTACTATTATATTTATATCATGGATATAAAACATGGAAAATTTTTGAGGATAAAAACCTTCTTGCTTTCTTTAAATTTTATTTTTCAATTACAGTTTGCATTCAATATTATTTTCTATTAGTTTCAGATGTAACCACAGTGTTTAGACAATCATATACTTTACAAAATTGTCAATTGTCTCCCTGATATTTCAAGTACCCACCTTGCCCACACATAGTAATTACAATGTTATTGACCGTATTCCCTATGCTGCACTTTACATCTCTGGGACTCTTTTGTGACTACCAGTTTGTAGTTCTTAATTCCTCCACCTTTTTCACCCAGTCTCCCAGCACCTCTCCCCTCTGGCAATTATCAGTCAGTTCTTTCTTCCTATCTTGTTTGTCTGAAAAACCTTGCTTTTTAAGTTTTTTTTTTTAATTCTCACCTGAGAATATGTTCATTGATCTTTAAAGAGAGAGGAAGTGAAAGAGAGAGAAAGTGTATGAGGAGAGAAACATCAATGTGAGAAAGAAACATAAATTTGTTGCCTCCCAAACATGGCTGGGGGTGGAACTCTCAACCTAGGAATGTGCCCTGACCAGGGATCAAACCTGCAACCTTTTGGTGTACGGGACAATGCTGCAACCAATGGAGCCACCTGGCCAGGACCAAAACCTTCTTGCTTTTTCATGGCAGTTTTGATACCTATTGATAAGCTATCTAAGAACTTTCTAAATTAAAAGACTAGTACTATTGTCAACTCAAAGGACCCATTAGAATAAAAAAGACTTTGCTGGATCAGCACTATTATTTTTTTACATATCAAGATGTATTGAAGGTATATATTTAGTGTACCTAAACTGTATCATTATCTATTCTAGCCATACTCCAGCCCTTTCCCTAATCTAAATTGATCATAATTTATACTTGGAATTTCCTAGAGCTACCTTCTTCCCTTGACCTTCTATTCTACAGAAGGTATTCTATTCTGTAGAATATGTGCTTTTTTAAATGTGAGCTGCAGATTTTGCTATAAAGACATTGCTCAGGTGGGCAGCTCCCACTAATCACAAAAGAGCAGAAATTTCTAAGTACTCAGCAAATAGCAGACTGAATTTATCATGGTATGTGGCTGATAAGAAAGGGCATGTATTGTTTATTGGGTAATATTCCAGAGAATGCATGTGAGGGTGGTGGTGCCCAGCCCTCAAAGCCAGAAACCAGGCAGCATTTTCCAACTGTGTTATAAACTGAAAGAAGAGCTGTCTTGCAGTGGCTGAGAACAATGAGGGGTCCCTGACCTTACTAAATCAACTGTCGATGCAGTCATATAAAGGGCAAAGGAGTAACTAGGTTACCAAAGACGTGTGGAGAGAAACGGGATTATGGTACTGAAACATTCTGGGAGCAAACAGTGGATGCCATTCAACAAAGACATAGGCTATTTAAGTCATTTAGTATATTGAATGTGCATCCATGACATCTCTATACTAAGGACATAAAATTAGCAAATTATATTTCTACTCACCAATTATGTGAAATTGAGAAAGCTCAAAAGTTGTTCCAGCGTTATCTCAGGAGAGAGAGAAGTGGAAGGCATCTGACTACACCTGTGCATCAAGAATTGAATAGGAGTATGAAGGGAAAGTCACTGAAATGTATTCTTTTAATGTTGCTCAGTTTCAACGAACTTCTCTAACAAGCTGTTGAAAGATATAAGAGCTAGATTTTTAAAAAACAGGACATTAGGTCTTCTAAATGTGTGGTTGTATTTATGTAAGTAAGCAATGAGGGTACACTAGACATTTTGATATTTAAACTTAGTGATGTTACTACAGCAGTATTGCCTAAAATATGCCCTGTAGAAACTGGTCAGATGATTTAGGAAAACCATGCAGAAGCCATTCTGAGTCCTCTTATATAGTCACACTGGACATTTAAAACAGTGAGCACTCTGAGAAATGCTACAGGTAAAAACCTTGTTTAACTGTTTTCCATGAAGACAATTATTATGTTGTATTTATATAAGAATTTTTATTTATTTGCCAATACTTATAAACACTTCTAGGAAATAAAGAAATAATAGCAATAATTATTTACTTGTAGATACTATAATAGCTTTTCAACCTTTGGACCTGACTAGTCTTTGTTTAGGGTCAAATCATGAATCATTCTGATATTTAGAATGAAACAGCCAATGGTCAAATAGCACTGCACTTTATAGTACAGGAGAAGAGAGTGTGGCTTACCCTCTAAAATAGGAAATACGATCACAGATTTGAGAAGCAGTGAAAAGGACACAGGTCACTGCTAAGGGTAACTAGACTCAATGCATACCACAGACTAGTCACAAGATACATGCATTGAGTTTATGTAAATTCCAGTTATATGTTTATAAAGCACAAAAGCCCCTGAATTAGCCTATTATCTCTCTTCACCCTATCCCCACCTTCAACTAGACCCCAGTTTAGAAAAAAGAAAATCAATGCAACAATCAAAGAAAAAGCAAAGAAATAAATTCTGGGCATTTAGTAGGGACTCTGTCCTGAACAGTTTCAAGGGACACCTTTCAGTTCCTGAGAGTCACGTAACACCCGACTTGTACTGCCATGCACACTGTCTTTGGCTTTTTTGCCACCAAAGGCCTAGGTCCTGGTCATTTGAGGGTAGTTTGAAAGATTTGTAAGGGTAATTTTGATTGTTAGAGATTCTCTCAATTTTTATCTTGTGCTCTGACCTTAGAGCCTAACTCTTACTCCTATACTTTTTTCCTTTACTTTTGTGGTTGACTTTACGACAGAGGTCCCCGTAACAGTACCAGGGTTACACAGCAGGCATATGCTGTTCTGTGCACATTGAAGATATTCTTATTTCACGTGGTTTAATCATATGTGCCCATGGATTATCAGTTTCTAGTTAAAGCTAAAATAGTTCAAATATGAATGGTAAAAACATTATAATGAAATATTCCAAATGTGAATGTTAAAAACTGTGGATCCACAGATTCATTCTTTCACTTTATAAAAATTAAAAGCAAAGTAAATGAAAGTTGGATTAACTTTAAATATTCTAATAAAAATAATTCAGTGGTTTACTTCTAATAGGAAAGATTTTATTACTTAGAAAATGCTGACTTGACTCAAACACCGATCATTACAAAAAATTGTTACTGCTTTCTATGTAATATAGACTCTAGATCTAATCATCTTAAAAATTATATATATATGTGTGTGTGTTACCCTAAAAGGCTAATAACAAGCTTATTACTATAAAAAGCACTTTCACTATCAAGTATTATTTAAAACCATACATTAGATTGTTAACATTAATTTTCATGTTATTTAGTAAGGAGAACAATAATAGTTTCCATTTTATTTCCTCTGTCTGACTTTAATTTATATAAAACTATTCTGTGCATACTGTATATGCATTTATATACACACACTACACACATAGATTGTGTATATGTGTGTATATACACATGTTCCTTTCTAAAATAATACCTTTACATTATTTTTATATTAAAACTATAAAAATATTCTAACTGGAATGCCCTTTGCATCAGATCTGAGAAACAAAAATATAAATTTTGCCCTGGCTGCTGTGGCTCAGTGGATTGAATACCAGCCTGTGAATCAAGGGGTCTCTGGTTCGATTCCCAGCCAGAGCCCATGCCTGGGTTGTGGGCCAGGTCCCCAGTAGGGGTGTGCAAGAGACAATCACACATTGATGTTTCTCTCCTTCTCTTTCTCCCTCTTTTCCCCTCTCTAAAAACAAACAAACAAACAAATAGTATTGTAAAAAGAAAAAATGTGAGTATTTTTTGCTTTATCTTTAAAATATTTCCACTGTTTTGTTTTGTTTTGTTTTGTTTTGTTTTTTCCTTGCAGAATTCCAGAGTCCCCTGGTGAAGTTCCTGAATATCCTTTGTTTGTCACAGTGGGTGACTGGCTGGATTCTATAAAGATGGGGCAATATAAGAATAACTTCATGGCAGCAGGCTTTACGACTTTTGACCTGATTTCAAGAATGAGCATCGAGTAAGTGGTATTGGGATTATTACTGGATTAAGATGCTACAACCATGAGATTATAGATTCAAATACTGTATCAAGAGCACCACGTTTAAACTATCTTTCCTAAGGCTACCATGGCATTCCCACACCCTTCCCCATATTTTCCAACTATCATTCTAGAGGAAGTTGGACATGGCACTTTTAACTAATATTCTTTCAAATAATATATTTAATTTAAAAAGCTATTTAAAATTTTATAACGATTTCCAAAATGCATGTTACACTTGTTCATGTCATAGACATTACATAACATAGTTTTACCTTGGCAAATTATTTATTACTCACATATGCTAATATTTTATAGTAAATTTCTATTACTTCATCAAATGTAGTAATTATAATAATACAATATTATCATATCATTTCAGAGTTTCTTCTCTATATTATCATGGCCAGGCATTTTCCCACTTTCTCAGAGATTATCCTTTGCCTGGGCAATAAAAATGCTCAAGATGTGCTTAGAAGATTAGATACTAAACCTAGTAGGTTAAGCCATATGAAACTGCCATTGCTTTAAAATAATAATGGCAATTTCATATGATTTGACATAATACAATAACATTCCTTTTCAGATTATTGAAAGATTCTGAGAACTCAGAGTCCATTATATATTCTGCCCTACATATTATTTTAAAGCTGTTGAAAATTTATATAATTACCTAAATTATATAACCTTAGGCCTATGAAAGGTCTGAATATTCCATAAATTCCTGAATTCAAAATTTTCCTTGTAATCTTAAAGTTGAGGTTAACTTGATGTATTTGTTGGCACCAGGGAGAAGAAAAAAGTAACAAACTCTTCACGTACATTTATATCACTGCTTAAACTTTCATTTTACCAGATACACAATTTTTGGCAAATTTATAAAGTAAATCTGATATGGTGCATATTTGCCATATCTAAATGTGTATTTCCTCTCTCTAATACTTAACAGATATAAATTTTCATATTCTCTATTCTCTCTTGCCCTCCTTCCCTGCCCCTCCTCTCCTCTCCCCTCCACTCCCCTCCTCTCCTCTCTCTCTCTCTCTCCCTCTCTCTCTCTCTCAGTGACATTAGAAGAATTGGAGTCATACTCATTGGACACCAGAGACGGATAGCCAGCAGTATACAGACGTTACGTTTACACATGATGCACATACAGGAGAAAGGATTTCATGTATGAAAGTACTACAAGCTCCAGTGTCTTGTGCCTCAGCATTTCTGTAATGAAAGACATCCTCTCTACTACCCGCTCATCTGATTCTCCAAACATCACTTTACAAACTGCAGTTTCCTGTTCAGACTACGGGGCACACACCTTTTGTTTATGCTTCCAACCTGGATTTTAAGCTCATGCTTCATAGCTCCTCTCTGAATAACCTGCAAATAAAAACCCTGGCCCACTGCAGATTATCGCTACACAATGGTAAATAACTCAGCATGGATGTGTAACTTTGTACAACAGTATTTGGGAAGTGTTCAGGGACTTAATGCAAAGGAATTTGCCCAGGTGTGTCTTCCTTGGTGATGTATTTAGAGTTTAATGGTAGATGAAAAAGAAATAACTGACCTTATTTTCATGCTTTGTGATCAAGTAGCTTCCAAAGTAACATATATATTTATTTGCCAGATAATTATATTTAATTCTATGGGTCTTATTGTTACCTTGTTTTATAATGGCTTAACTACTGATGTCTGATGTTAGATTTGCAGAAATGAGCAATGACTTTATGTGGTGAATTCCTGTCAGGTGTGACTGGTGAGAAGGGGGTTATCGGGGAGGGAATGGGAGAAACATTCTGTGCTTTCAAATCTTCTAAGGCTGGGTTTGTCAATTTTTTAAAAATAAACTTTATAGTGTTCTACATATTGCATAGTAGGTGGTAGTTTAGAGGCTTTTCCCCTCTAATTTTTTACTAACTGTAGTGCATTTCTCTACTACCTTATAAAGATCACCTCTAGAGAGGCCATGAGTGAGTTCATTGCTCTAAAATCTGCCACGGAGTGAAGTACAGAGTAAAACCATCGCTATTCCCCTGGTTCTTCTTCACAAGTTTTCAAAAGTAATCATCAAAGCACTGATAAAATTAGTTATTCTCAGTAGAATTGCTTGGAATAAAAGATCTAAAATTATAGCTTTGGATTTAATGGAAAAAGATTAATTGATTTAATTGGAACAGAATTTTATAATCATTGTATGGTGACCGAGAACATAAACACATCTAGCTAACTGTTTGATACTAATGCATTTTGCAAGCTTAAGAATTTTTGTTTTGTTCATAAAAATAAGTTACATGAACATGCTGAGCTGTTTTCCAAACCTTCCAAGAGGCAGGCATGCCGTTGCATACTCCAAAGAGGACATAGACAGATCTAACACATGAGCATATATAAATTTTGTGTTAACCTGGGCTTGTAATAACAGTAAAAAAAAACATGAACACAGCTAAGGTGTGCTATGGTCATAACCTCCTCAAGGCTGTCAAAAAAGGCAAATATATATTTTTTAGTGAATTAAGCTGAGTCAGCTTATCAAAATACTGCTGTATTTTGAACAAATTATAAAATCAGCTGTTTTTAGTGAGATTCAAAAAACGACTGCTGTGCTGAGTGTAAGAGGAGGGAGAAAGCGTTAAAGGGAAAAACCAAACGGCCAGGCTATCTAAAGATGCCGACTTAATAAATCAGTGTTATTTGACCTCAGAGACAAAGGTGCCTACCCACATTCTCGAATCCCCACCTGAATCACATTTTTTGGTGAAAGTAGCTTTCTTGCAGTTAAAGGAGACTCATCTTGTAACCATATTTTCAGATTTGTTGATTGTGCCACTAGACCATAACTTTCCACATATTTATTGCTTATCACCTGATTTTTGCCTACCACAACTTAATTTTTCTCATATCAAAAAAATGTGTAGAGCTAAAAAAAAAGGTCTTTAAAGTAATCCTTGAAGCATAGTTAAAACAACTGGGAAATCTATCACTTTTTAAGTGTGTCAGAAACAGCTAGTAGCATTTCCCAGCCATCACCTGCATGGTTGTGTGTCACTCATGGACAGTCTGCGGTTTGCCTGATGCATCTCCACAAATCTGAACACATTTAGAGGAAATACAAAATGTCCACATTTACTTGTCTTCAAATATATATGAAATAATACCAGATAAATAAGAAATGTAAAACAGATTAAATTTATTAACCATATATATTTATTTTTATAATACAATAAAAAAGGTATTTAGAAAAATAAGGAATAGAATAATTATGGTCTTCCATAGGACTCTGTAAGCAACATCTGTATACTTTGATGAAATATTTAAATTTCTATGGGATGAGCATTTAGCATTTGCCATATTAAAGTTCTCTGCTAAATTTTTTTCTTAAAAAAGTCCGATTCTATCCTATATCTGCTAATTTATACTTCTATTTTTCTTCTCTAATATCTTTGTCTAGTTTTATAAACTCTCTTTTGTCTTTGTCTCTTACCCCAAATCCTCTTTAAAATTTCCTTAAAATTACATTTATGTTTTTCAGGACTGTAAGCATGATAATCCTAAGACTGTAATTTTGAGCCTTTTTATGGTCAGAGAAAGGTTGGAATATGTGTGCAATATTAAAATGAAACATTAAAAAATAAGTATATCTATTTCTTTACTGCCTATCAATGACAGACTCTGTGACCCCAAGGGTATTAAAATATCCAGAAGTATTAACAGTTAAATCACCAAATACATTTGAAAGTTTTACATGAAATATTTTGAAATTTCCTAGTATACATATTCAGCAATTAAAACTTTAGTATGCATAAGCATAGAACTAAATTATAGGAACAAAATCAGTAACTTCCATAAATCACAAGCCTTCAGGAATAATCTTTGATAAGTAAAATATGCATATATATTCATGTACCTCATTATTTTAAATTTTCTAATCTATACTACTGAGGGACTTTTTTAATTTTGAAAATCAGATAGTTAAAGAAACAATTTTCATCCTATTTTCTGAGTGGTTGATTTGCAGTATATAGTTATAAGGCATATCTGTAAAAAAAATTAAAGACAATGCACAATCAAAAAGAAAGATGAGGTATGTAAATCGTCCAATTACAAAAGCGATCAGAAATTGCAAAGCTCTTACCTTAACAAGAATCAAGATTTATAGCACTTTTGCGCTGTTATCTTATACCTGTTGATAAGGTATGCATGCCATAATCAAGATGATTTCTCTTATTTCACTCTGTGCTGCTCCTCAAAATCTACTCAGCTATCATGTGAGTAAAACAGACTCCCACTACAGCTTTAAGGCCTGTCTCAGACGAGGAGTGGAAAACAAATCCAAACCCAATCCTTAAAAAGTAGTCTACAGAAAGTCTTCTGAAGAGGTGGTAAAGAATGAATTACATTCTCTCTCAACTGCAATTCCTTAAAAATCCATTTTTCTTTCTTTCCCTACCAAATTTTTACTCTGTAAAGCAGTCAGCTAAATCTCTTATCTCAAAATTTTCATGAATACTGGGTATCTTTTTTCTATTCCTTTATTAATTTTTCTAAACCTTCCTTTCTCAGCCCCCTTTGTTCTCCCTTTACTCTTCCATGCCATCTCTCTTTATTCCTCAGCTCCTGCCACTCCACCCCTCAGCCCTGTCAGCAAAATTTGGGTTGCACAGCACATCCAGTACTATCTCACATACCTCCATAAAAGATGCTGGGGAAGGAGGGAAGAAGGGAATGTTGCAAATGTTATACTTTAACACTTTGGGTCCTACCACATAAATGGGATCATTTTCACTCACAGAACATATGAGTTCTGGCTTTTCATTAATTAGAAATTAAATACTTTGGAAAGTAATCTCCAAATAGGTGATGATGATCCTTTTCTATAATTTTAGCTAAAAAAAATATTAATTTCAAAGAAATTAGTATTTTAAGAATCAAAACTATTGTTATCATCTTAGAGTTGATATAGATGTCTTTATATAACAAAGAGATTAAAATTAGATGAAACACTTCTTTTAATATGATCACCATAACTTTTTCAACCTCAAATTCTAATAAGTTAGAGGCTCATATCACTTCTTTTTTTAAGTACATTTTATCGATAATGGTATCATAGTTGCCCAAATTTTTTCCCCCCTTTATCCCCCTCCATCCTGCACCCTCCAGCATTCCTCCTCCAACTTAGTTCATGTCCATGGGTCATACACATAAGCTCTTTGGCTTCTCCATTTCCTATACTATTCTTAACCTCCCCCTGTTTATTTTGTGCTTACCATTTACGCTTCTTAATCCCTGTACCTTTTCCCCCTGCCCACTCCCCTCTGATAACCTTTCATGTGATCTCCATTTCTGTGATTCTGTTCCTGTTCTAGTTGTTTGCTTAGGTTGTTCTTTTTTTGTTCTTTTTTTAGGTTCAGTTATTGATAGTTGTGAGTTTGTTGTCATTTTACTGTTCATAGTTTTGATCATCTTCTTTTTCTTAGATAAGTCCCTTTAACATTTCATATAATAAGGGCTTGGTGATGACAAACTCCTTTAACTTGACCTTATCTAGGAAGCACTTTATCTGCCCCCCCATTCTAAATGATAGCTTTGCTGGATAGAGTCATCTTGGATGTAGGTCCTTGCCTTTCATGACTTTCAATACTTCTTTCTAGCCCCTTCTTGCCTGCAGGGTTTCTTTTGAGAAATCAGCTGATAGCCTTATGGGAACTCCTTTGTAGGTAACTGTCTCCTTTCCTCTTGCTGCTTTTAAGATTCTCTACTTCTCTTTAGTCTTGAGTAATGTAATTATGATGTGTCTTGATGTGTTTTTTCTTGGATCCAACTTTTTCGGAACTCTCTAAGTATCTTGGACTTGCATGTCTGGTTCCTTTATCAGATTGGGGAAGTTTTCCTTCATTATTTGTTCAAAAATGTTTTCAGTTTATTGCTCTTCCTCTTCTCCTTCTGGCACCCTGATGATTTAGATGTTAGAACATTTAAAGTTGTCCCAGAGGTCCCTCAGCCTCTCCTTATTTTTTTGAATTCTATTTCTTCATTCTGTTCCAGTTGGATGTTTCTTTCTTTCTTTTGTTCCAAACCATTGATTTGAGTCCCAGTTTCCTTCCCTTCACAGTTGGTTCCCTGTATATTTTTCTCTATTTCACTTTTCATAGCCTTCATTTTTTCCTCTATTTTGCATCCTTACTCAGTCACTTCTATGAGCATCCTGATTACCAGTATTTTGAACTCTGCATCTGATAGGTTGTCTATCTCCTTGTTTTTTAGTTCTTTTTTCTGGAGTTTTGATCTGTTCTTTCATTTGGGCCATATTCCTTTGTCTCAGAGCACCTGCTAAATTGTAGGAGGTGGAGCCTTGGGTATTCATCAGAGCAGGGCAACCTACTTCACTGGGTGGTGGCCCTATATGTGGAGGATGGTCAGAGAGGGAACAATGCCCCTTGCTAGCTTGCTAATCTCTTGCCCCACTCTCAGTCACTTCCCTAGCTTCCCACAAGCAGATTATGCCCTTTCAGGTGCTGATTCCCAGGTGGGTGGGCTTGTGCACATTCCAGGATCCCATGGCCTTCTCCAACAAACTCTCCAGTGAGACTAGTAGTTTCTCCCACTGCCACAGTCTTCCCAGGTTTTTACAGCTGGAGTTTTTGAGGCTTTATTTTCCCAGGCTGGACCCCTGGGTTGCATTTTGTCTCATTCCCCAGTTGCTCCTCCTGGTTTATCCATACACAAATGTGGGAAATCCCATCCACCAGCCACTGCCTTGCCATGCCTTACTTTCTGCATGTTCAATTCAAAAATATTTCAATGCTTTTATGTGGAGATTTCAAAAGGTAGAGGAGTTTACTGAGTCAAACTTGTATTCTTCCATTAGGACACCAGGTACTGAAGTCACCTAAATTTTGGGTTTTATGACCAACATTTTCAACAAAGTTTCAATCTTTATAATGTTTGATAAAGGCAGTATAAACTTTATTTAGTTCAGTTTACCAAGTGTCTCCTACACCCATTCATTTTATGTCAAAAATGAGTTTGGCTGTACTGTCCTGACCTTCAAGGAATTCTTAAGCTTAAAACATAAAGGCTGGAGCCAACTTGCTATGTTTGCTGCAATTGCCATGTCACTGATATTAGCTCTTTCCATGGAAAAATATATTAAATAAGTAAATAAAACTTTGTCCAGTGTGAATTGTATTTGTAATCCCTATGAAAAAAAATAATTTTGACCTTAAATTATCATAGAACACTGTATACTTCCTTTGGCAGAGGACAGCATGCTTGCCAGGTTCTCTAAGACAATTTCTCTTAACTGGATCCTCCCCAAGAGTCACAGATTTATTTTTACTGTCCTGTGCCAAACTTTTCTGTTCATGTATAGGCTCACTACCTGAAAAGTGCTTCTAATTAGAAAACATCAGCCACTTTTCAAAAACAGTTCTTGACTAATCTATTCCCTAAGCCAATTCACTAGTCTTAGTAAATGTAATAATAAATATGGACCTGCAATGGTTGCATAAAATTCTTTCAAATGTGATACATTTAACAAGGGAAAGAGATGATTATTCACGACTAAATCTAACATGTAACTAGGTGAAATTCAGGAACAAAACATCTTTATTACAGAAAAGTAAATACCCCATCTTTCTCTTACTATTCCCTAAAAAAAAAAAATCCAAGTATTAGATATTTCAAAGATTTTTTTAAGATTTATTTATTTATTTATTTTTAGAGAGAGGGGAAGGGAGGAAGAGAGGGACAGAAACATCAATGTGTGGTTGCCTCTCACCCCCAAATGGAAACCTGGCCCACTACCCAAGCATGTGCCCTGACTGGGAGTCCAACCAGCAACCATTTAGTTTGCAGGCCAGCACTCAATCCACTGAGCCACACCAGCCAGGACTCAAAGATTTCTTAGGATGAAAAAAATTATTTTAGTTTATATGGGCATGACATGATATTCATGTCTTCTGGGAAAAAAATGTCAAAATATCCAGAAGATACAGATCATCAAAATGTTTTTCTAATTTTCTTCCAAGTAATAATTAAATTCCAATTTCAAATTAAGGATAGATTTGTATAAAATGTGCTTAAAAGGATGTTTGTATCTTAATTGAAAGACTCGGGTTCTCTTTATTCTTAATTCAAAAGAAAGAGTTTTGTTCAGTTGGCATTTGCTTTTTCAGGATTTTAGAATAGATTTGAAAGTCTGCCTCAAGCTTATCAATGTTGATTCAAAATCACTGTATTTAAAAATGAAAGAAAAATATTAAGAGAAAAATTTTCAATTATCAAGGGTAGTAAAGCACTAGTAAAATAATTCACTTAAAAAAAAAGAATTTGGTAAATATGAAGTTTTGTGTATCTCTCAATGATACCTGCATTTTATTATATTTTTGTACTTTCCCATTGAAAGAGTTTTTTTTTTTTTTAAACAAAACCAATTAAAGTTCTTGCTTGAATTTCTTCACTGGTTAGTCAGAGTATTAAATCTCAAAGAGAACTTTTAATTGAGAGAATTTTTTATTTGTTTCATTTAAAAAGGAAAAACCTTTAAAGAATTCCACTGCTTTTAAAGAAGTACCTGACAGATGATCATGAAAACTAGCTCTTAAATGCAATATAAAGATGAGGTTTCTACTTTACACTAGAAAAAAAAAGTACAGATTGACAACACCTTCCTGGAAGTTGTAAATTAGAAAAGTATCAGAATTAGCAAAAATCCCTCAAGTAAAGCTCTGTCCTTATTCATGTTTCTCCATGATGTGTAACCTCTGGCTGTCTTTAATTTGTCATTATAAACTTACTTTCAGGTTAAGATAAAAGTTATCAACTCAAATAATAAATAAGAACAACTGAGATATGGCTTTAAAGTGTTCTACAAAACAGTGAAAGGAAGACGACCCAGCCTCAGGATTCCTGTTTAGTTAGTATCAGACTCTCCATCTCATTTGCCCTCATTGAAGGGAAAGCTATCTTTATCCCAAAATATGTTATTATAAAGGAAACTCCAAAGACATGAGAAACTTCATTTGCATATATCTAAATTCAAATTTTATATTTAAGCATTAACTTTGAAAATTTGTTTTCATGAGTTCCTTGATTTCATGAGTTAAATGTGAGCTTACATGAAAAACAACATTGATGTGAACATCTCTGTGCAGACTTAACTTGTGTCTAAAAAGACCAATACCATTTAACTTTTTGAAATCATGATAGGTGGAGTAGTGCTAAATCATAAAAATGAGTAAACAATACACTTTCAAGATTTTTACCTCATTTAACATGTCCTCTTCTTGCTTTTGTAATAAAACTCTCTCTTCCACATTTAGTAATTTGGAGAATGAAATGTACACATTTAGATAGAAATTACTGTTGTTAAATTTTCATTAAAATTCATCTTCACTCAGCAGAGAGAAGCCAGAAGATAATTAATTCTATTAGCTCTTTTTTTCATACAAAGTACTAACTTCTGCTATCTTTAGAATTATTTGCCCAGTAATATCTTACTAAAGTTGTAATGTTTTTCTTTGACTGTACATGCTTTACTTAATGCTACACATTATTTTTATCTTTAAAATAAATCTGCTTAATTATTGTGGTTTTTAAAAGTTCTATGACAAAATCAATGGCCTCTCCTTTGCTAACTTATAACTGAATGAACTATGTTTGGGTGTATATGATTGACACGAGTATTGTTAAATCTAACTTGTTTAAAAAGTCACCAGTAGTTTACCGAGAGATGTTATTGCATATCTTCAAAAGTATTTTTAAAACAATACTAAATTTATAGACAATATAATAATGATTGGGGCTTTTTAAAATGTCTGTACTGCTTGGAGAATAAGGTTTAATGTACATCAAGGTTTGTCATTGAAGTTGTTAATTTGTTTTAATGTGATGTTTCTTCCAATGCCATATGTATGTGTTTAATGAAAATTGTAATAGTATATCTACACTATGCAAAAATCTAATTTTCTTTTGAAAAATATGCAGTTTGATATAATTTTAGTTTTTTAGGCCTCCAAGAGAAAAAAAATCAAAACATAAAATGGGAAATTTGAGGGGAAGGGTGGTGCAATACCTGAGCAGTCCTACATATATGAAAATAATTTTAAATGTTACTATACATGCTTTTATTTCTGATACATTATTAATCATCTTAATCACCCTCGATCTTAGATTGTATTATTGAAAATTTGAATAACTACAGGATAAAAATTTCTTTGGACATTTTTTCACAAACTATATTTGGGCTTCATTTTCTATGCTGTGTAAATTTAAATCACTTAATTTTGAATTTTGAAGGAATAATTGTTACTTAACAGTCTGTGTTTCCTAAAATGTTAGTTATACCTTCTATAATAACCTCATTTAAAAAAAATCAGAGGCAGAACATGAAATGTAGAATGTGGAAACAGACCAATTTTCATTAAAATTGAGAAAAAGATGAACAGGTAATACAGAGAGGAGTGAGTTTGTGTTAAAACTATAAATTACCTCATTAAAAAAAAACCCTATTATGTTACTATTACTGGTAATTTTGAAACTAAAATACATTTTGAGGATGGGAATTTCTAAACAAACAAGTCCACTAATATTTCTGATACATTATTAATCATTTTGTTAATCACTGTCCATCTTAGATTGTGTTATTTAAAATTTGAATAACTACAGGATATAAATTTATTGTTTAAAAATATATTGGTGTATAAAATTAAAAAGGAATCTTATAAGCCAAAATATCAAAAATAGTTTATTTTTTTTTAATTTTAATAATAGATCAAATGGCCAAAATTGTTAACATTTCCATACGACTAATTCTTTTGACTTTAAGACATACATAATCAAAGAATTTGCCCCCCCAAAATACATTGAGTATTGGACTGTCAAAGCACTTCAGACATATTTGTAAATCACTCCCACTAAAAATTAGGAGTTTTTCTTCTGCTTTATTAAATGTAAAACAGTGAATGCATATAATAGCCAGATAAAAATAATTGAGTTAAAAGGGTAGTCTTTTACATGCAATTTATGCTTTATACAGTTATATAAATTTTACATATAACCTTTAATATTTAAAAAATATGGTACCAATATATTAATTTTGTGCTATATCTTATGATCTATAAATGTTTATATTCTTTTGAGATTACCTTTTCTTTTCAATTGCTTTAAATGTTTTTTTAAGAGCCACTTTATTTTTTTATATTTCCATTCAGTCTCATAATGCTTGTAACTTTCTAATTCCCAAAGAAATTGAAGCCAAATACTATAACATAGTGGCTAGAAGTTATTATCTTTGAAGTTATTCTTGTATTAAATATTGGCCAAATATTCCATAAAGTCTGCTGGAGAAAGCAAGCTTTTTTACTTTCTCATGAATGGAAATACAAACAGAAGTCCTTGTTGGATTTTGTGTATTCAAAGTGGTAAACATTTATTTTTACAGTTACTTTTCACTGTTAACTGTTTAATCAATTTTTAAAATTTCACCAAATGGGATACTTCAAACAAAAGTGAAAATCTATCCTATTTTTGTATAAACTGCTTATTTTTTCCAAAAATCCCTTTGAGGAAGTAAAACATTCCCTTTCCTACCATTCAACCTTGATCACTCTACTATCAAATGAAATAGTTGGGTATCTATAGAAAACAATAACAATAAATCATGATTTGTCTAGTCAAAGCTATTTACACTATGGGGAACAGATATAACAAACAAAAATATTAAAGAAAATAGTGTGTGTTTACTGGTCAAAATTGTGTAATTCCTAAATTTTAAAAATAGTATATATACAAACATACTGATTTATTGTATTTTAATTTTTTACTGTTTTTTTTTTTCATTACCATTTAGTCCCCTTATACTCTCCTGCTCCCCACTGGTAATCACCATACTGTCACCCATGTCCATGAGTCCTTTTTCCTTTTTGTTCAATTTATTTTAGAGATATATTTAGTTATAAGTCCATTCATTCATTAAATACTGTTTATTGACCACTATCATGTATCAGTGTCCTGTTCTAAACACTGACAGACAATATAGGGCAACCAAGAGCAGCAAAAGCCCTTGTCTCATGGCATGATCTCCTAGTGGTGAAGACACACAATAAAGAAATAGTGATATGTATTATGCTGATGATTAACATAGTAGGACCATGGCTTCTTTATGTTAAGTGTCAAGGGAAATCTCTGAGGATGTGACATTTAAACTACTGTCCGAAAAGCATGAAGAAACCAGTCATGAGGAAATCTGTAGGATGAGCATTCCAAGCAGAGGGAATAGTTCAATGTGTGGGAGTTTGGAGTGTTTGAGGAGATCAGTGTACTTGGTACACAAAAATGAGCTGACAAAGACAAAACTTACATAGGGTCAAAGAACATTTAGAGGCTACTGCAATAGTTTAATCCAAAAGAAGAGAAAACAGTGACTTTTGTTAAAGTGCAAGTAGAGAACATGGAGAGAAATGGATGGATTTGGAGTATGTTTGCAAACAGGGCTTGCTAATAATGGACTGGGTATAAGGGATAAAAAGAGAAAAGTCAAAGATAAGTTCTACATTTGAAGAATAAGAAACTGAGTCAATTTTGGTGCAGAAAAGCAGGCTTGGTGGGAAAAATCAAGAGTTTGGTTTTACCCACATAAAGCCTAAGATGGCTGTCAGGTATTCAGATGGAGATATTAAGTAGACAGCTGTACATAAGAGTTTCAAGACCAATCAGGGTTAGCATCAATAGTTAGAAGTCATCAGTCTATACACAGTATGAAAAATTTTGAAATCACCTAGCAAAACACTGTGAGGTAGGGAAGTAAGCCTTGATTGAGTTCTAGGGCATTCCAATGTTTATAAGTTAGGCAGAGAATTAGAAACCAATAGAGGACACTGAGAAGTGTAAGGTAAGATAGAGGAAAAACAAATGTGATTGGTCATCTGGATTTAATGCTTTTAAGAAGTCAAGATTAAAGAAATGGACATTGCATTTGGCAACATGGAAGTTATTTAAGACCTTGAAAAGGGCAATCTCTATGAAGTAGCATAGTCAAAGCCTGGTTGCAGTAATCAAGAAGACATTTTCAGAAAGGAGGTGGAATCAGTGTCATAAACAAATCTCAAAAAGTTTCATCGTAGAGGAAGCAGGAAAAATAGGGCAGTAGTTGGAGAGTTACATGGGGTCAAGAGAGGTTTTGGTTTCATGAGTGTGTTTTTAGAGAAAAGAGCCTACAGTATATTCATATATTAATAAGAATGATCTGGTAGAGAGACTATAACTATAGAAAAAGCCTTCAGAGGGAGAAGGGTTAGAATTCATAGCCTAAGTAGAGAGGTTAGTTTCTGACATAAGATGCATACACTTGCAATGGGAGCAAAGTGTGTAATATGTGTACTGTTTGATGCATTTGTAGTAGAAAAGTAAGGCTGTTACTATGTGAGTAGTTTTATTTTACCAAGAGGAGGAGATAAAAGTCAATACTGGGACAGGAAGAGAGCATATATTAGAAGAGATAGGTGTATTTGGAAAGGGAGAAAGTGGATATATTTGTATGCATATGTATGTATATATATGCACATGCATATATACATATATTATATACACAATTAATATTTGTATGTTATACATCATAGCAAAAAAGGTCTATTGTATAAAATAGTTTAAAGCCATTTTTACTAACTATTTATGAAACATCTTGTTTGGAAGATCTGAAACTGAATTCTGTGTTTTCCAAGGACTCTGATAAGTCTTCTTTTTCATATGTTGAGATGAAGTGAGGACGTCTCAATGCCATAGATCCTTCTCGTATTTTGTTATTTGTTTTTGCCTATTTCAGAGTAAAATGCAGAAATATTTTGTAGCTATTCTGTTCTAATTCAAAGCCTATGAAAATTAAAATTAGCTTAATCCTGAAAGAGTTGTATTGTATACTCAAGCTGTCAGTTTCTTAAAGTACTATTTTGGAGGGTTTGAGCCCCCATCTGATTTTTTTAAAAAGATAATCAGGCTCTAATTGTTTATGAAAACAATACTTTTTTGTTTGTTTTCACATGACATGAGAGGCATCAATACCGACGGTCATTTAAGAAAAAACAAATGGGCAATGTGGTTGTTCTGTTACTGTACCCTCCCTATCTGTAGGAATGAAGTGTGATCTTTTCATTGTGCATGGAACTTCATTTCTGGACAGGCTGTATGTAATTCAATGTGTTGGAATTTATAGGTGTATATTTATTCTTTGGATTTATTGTAAAATTAGATTGTGAACAATGGAATAAGATTGCTCTCCATTTCTTTTGCTAATTAGCATAGCCAAAAATTATACATGTACATATAAATATGTGTTTAATTAAACATTTAATATTTAAATGGCCATTTCAAATATGAAATGGTATATGTCGACAGCTGCAGTACATTCAAAATAGTTGTAAGAAAATCATTACAGTACAAATCCTAAAAAGTTTATTAATACTAAATAGTATCTTTGTACAAAATACCTAGATAACATCTAAGTTGACATTTAATCCCTCATAGAGCAATATTTGATAAATAAAAACTACAACTGAAAACATTTTTTCCTTCCTATAAATATGATTTTGAAATATCTTTGTAACATGTCAAAGTTATTTATCACTAATTATGAACCTAGCACTGTACCCAAACACTCTTGCAAAGGGGGGGGAAGATCTGTTGGTGAGAATAAGGAAGTGCAGCACTGTATTTCTTTCTCTTTGGTATTACATCACTATTTAGAGCTTCTACTTATGCCATCCACTCAGGTTCCTGACACAGCCTATATTCTCTTTTCTGTTGTATCACACTATGGTAGAGAGATAAACACAGTATAGGGGTGTTAAGAATAAAACTGCAATCCTACCTATTACTTACTTTACTATTACAGTAAAGTAGTCAATACTTACTTGAAGGTGGTATTGTTCTCCTCTTATAAAAATTCACTCTAATACTATAATGTTCTACGTAAATGTTCATGTGCTGGCATGCCTACAAGTTAATAGTGTTAAAGAATGCTCAGCTCTCAATGAGGGATTGTGGTGTATTGCATTACATATATCATCTATTTGCTGAAAGAATATGGTGTTTAGCAAAATTACCTGCTGAGCAACATAGTAAGATTTTTGTACAAAGTACAAATTACTAATTATTGTATTTTATTTTTCTATGATTTCCTAAGAGGCATTATCAGGGTCTTACAGATGGAGTAAGCCTGTTTATTAAAATATCTATTAGCAAATAAAAGTTACAGCTCTGGTGGTTGAATGTGTGACTTTTTTATATTGTATTGATGCATATTTAACATAATTTATTTTTTAAATGTCTATTAAATCTAGATGCTCTGTAGTACATTAGTAATTTTGGATATAAATCATAGGTATAATTTTTATAATAATATCAGGAGGTTCAAGATAAATTGACATAAATCAATATAAACAATTGGTACACAGTTTTGTAGTGATTATATACAGGCAAAACATTTTGTGAGATTCAGGTGAATTGTCCAGTGGAGAGGCACCACTGTGTACAAACCGCAGATGACCAAAAGATCAACATGATGTGTAACTGTTCAAACAGCTTAACACCATCAACATTCATTCCAAAAACTTCTAATTAATCAGAATAGTGCCATACTCATCATTTCTTACTCTTACCTCTTTTATAATTCTTCTACTACAGTTTCAAAAGGCAGTATAAGATCTAAACTAGTAATAAAGTACCTGAAACTTTCTTCCCTTATACAGGCATCTTAAATAGCCTTTAGAAAATCGCATGCCATTTTTAAAGCTGCTTAATCTCATAATAAAATGAAGAGAGCCAAAGTAATTTCTTAAATCAAGTTGGAACAATTTTTATACAGAGCTTTGAGTATACTCTTGAAAGCTTTTTCAGTTGGCAAAGTACCAAAATAACGGATTCAACATGTGAAATATTTACTTTTTTTAAGGTTGATATTTTTGAAACTGGCATTTTCTAGATTATTGAGTAGATTGTGGCTATTTTATCTCTAATAATTATAAGCCATCACATAACTATACATTTTTTTACTTAGCTAATTTCTTTGGTAAAATAACTACATATCTGCATAAATTTACTGAAAAGTTAGATATCCAATCTCCCCATTACATTTCCAGTTTTCATCAAATGTTTTGTAATAACCAAAAATAGAACTCAACCTAGGAGCAGATTATATCAACCTCAAACAAGAAAAATTAAGTCTGTCCAGTAAAGTTCTCTAAAACATAAGATTTCTACTTATTTCTAACGGGAAAAAATGTCAAATTATGGCAATAAACAAATTAGCTTCCATCTCTTATCAAAGTGAGCCATAATGCCCAAACACACAGAGCCACAAGTTAAAGAGCCAACACATTTAAAAATCCTATCCATACAGTAACAATTTCAGAACAAAGGAAGACAGGGAATTATTTATTGAGCATCTTCGTGCCTAACATGTATACTTCTGTTATCTATTTTTTCCTCAAAACCACCAGATGCAACAAATAATGTCTTTTTGAAGGTGCAGAAACTAAAGCATGATAGAGTGTTAATTGGCCTAAGGTCACAGGGTAAGAAAGAAAATATATATTCGCATACTCAGTTACTACAAGGATATTTCTAATTCAGTTCTTTTAAATATGCAACTATATAAGGGTCTTGTTTTTTTGTTAGTTTTTGCCTTATTAACAGAATCAGCAGCCTAGAACCACATTTAATTGTAAAAATAACCACATTTGAAAATTTGGAAAAGTAACAAAAGAAAGAGCACCCCATATTCATATATGTACAATTCACCCCTCCCCCATCATTACTCTTTTCCTTTATTTTTATTGTTGATACTATTACAGATGTCCCCACTTCCCCTCCATTTGCCAACCTTCACAAAGCTCCCACCCCACTGCTTCCCTTTGGCCATCACTGCACTGTCATCTGTGTCCATGGGTTATGCATGTATGTTCTTTGGCTACTCCCTTCACCTTCCTTCACCCAGTTGACCTTCCCCTCTGACAGCTGTCAATCTGTTCCATGTCTCCATGCCTGTTTCTATTTTGTTCATCAGTTTATTTTGTTCATTAGATTCCACATATAAGTGAGATCATAAGGTATTTATCTTCCTCTGACTGGCTTATTTCGACTAGTTTAATAACCTCCAGGTCCATCTACATTGTTGCAAAAGGTAAGATTTCCTTTAAAAAAAAAATCAAAGTATTCCATTGTGTAAATGTACCACAGCTTTTTTATCCACTCATCTATTGATGACCAAGATCTGGAAACACCCCATCATTACTTTTGTAAAACTCCTTCTAGTCTCTTTTTTCACCCTCCATTTAATAGGCCAAATTAATTACCAGGCCAAAAAACATGTAAACATAACACTATGTAATTGGAGAGGGGATAAATCCCATACACATAGTAACAACGAAAAGGAGAAATGAAAACTCTGAAGGACACCTAAGTCAGGAACACCATTCACTGGGGACCTGAGGTTGTGGGTCTAGGAAGATTGAAAGGTTGACAAAAAAAATCCTACGTCTTTAAAACTATTGCATCTATAGTCTCAACACTGGAAAGCGCAGTAACAAAAATGCATAAAAACGTGTATGTCAAAATATTTCCAGTTATAGGATCATGTGCTACTATAAATCCCAGTTTCAAGAAACTATTAATTTCTTACTGACCACCTGCCCGTTTGACTCTGAGGACTGTAATCCCCTCACAGGAGATTATGCCTGGTGGGATCTCTGCAGATCACAGAGCTGGGAAGCCGGGATACAGGCATAACCGCGCTTCTTTTGCTTAACGCTTTTGAGTTGATTTCTTCTCCCTACCCACATTAACAGCTTTATTTCGCCGGTACTCTAGGGTCCGAGGCCTTCAGAGCCCAGAAAGAGGGTCGGTGTGATGGGCGGCGCGGCTACTGTGGCACACATCTTGCCGTCGAGCACTATCTTGTCCTCCCACCGTTGCCCCCACACTGCGCCCGCGCCGGAGACCAACGCACAGATTCCTCGGGGTTCAGGTCACCACCCTCAAATCCCGCCCCGGGAAGCCTCCCTCCGGAGCTGGCCGACGGGACTCGGTAGGGAAACGCCCCATAACCAGCGCGTTCGCCGAACGCTTCCCAGGAGTCTGTGCGCGCGCCTACAACTCCCATCATCCTCCACCGGGACTGAACGCCTTAGGGGAAAGCTGCAGTCCACCTAACCACCGCGCCACCCTCTTTAATACTCCCTCCTGTGACATTTTCGGGAGCTCTACAGTCCGGTAAGAGATATGACTGCGGCCGACTCGCAGTGACCTCGGAGGAAGGGTGGCTTCGGGACCGGAAGAACCTTCGGTTGCCAAGGGAACGCCACGCGCCTAGTCGCCTGCCCTTTGACTGACGTGTGGACTGAGACGGAGGCTACCGTTCACCTAACTGGTCGAGGCGGCGGCTTTGGTCAGGACCGGCATCCTTCCTCTGGGGGGTAGAGAGGAGAAAGCTAAGAGACGGTTACGAATGAGTGTGTCCATTCCTGCCCCTCACCAGCTCCTGGGCCCGCAGAACTAACCTCAAAGACCAGGTAGTTCCCCACCTACAATTTTTGCAGCCCGCGGGGGCCCCCTCACCTTCCCCATGCCCACACTCCTGACCCGATCACTTTTAGGGTTGCTCTTTCTCATGTTTTCACTATGTGTAATCAGTTTAATTTGTGACAGGTCGAAAAGGAGATTTATGCAGTGACTACTAGGGATCCCAGAAAACTCATTGAACTAGTTGGGCAAATCCTTGGTTTTAACACTACACAGTTTTGGCGTTTTTATTTGGTGTGTGGGAATTGTAATTGAAATTTCATAATCAGAAACTGAAAGTCGAGTAAAAAATGTTTACTCGGGGTAGTTAGAATGTGCTATAATTCACTCTAGACACATTTTTAAAGTTTACAGAGTACAACTGATATTTTCTTTCCCCGACCACTATCTCTGCAGCTTATCTTCCACATTCTTAGCTGTGAATAAAATCCTAATTCTTCAGGACTTTTCTGACAACAAGTAACCCTTTACAAAGCAGTTTCTTGGACAACAGCTAAGAGAATTTGATTAACTGGTGTTCAGAGAGAGGAAAACAATAAGATGCAAAACTGTAAAGGTAGATTGGAGCCAAATTGTGAACAACCTTAAAAGCTGTGTATGAAAGCTTGGAATTTTATTCTGAAAGCCATTAGTTCTCAATAGTGACTGTGTATCAGAAACAGTGTAGCTTTTTAAAATACAGATGCCCTGCTCCCGTTTTCAGATATACTGATCCAGTAGTTATTCCTCTGCGCCAGGGTTGAGAATGATGGCTGAAGGAGGAGGGAGCTGCAAAAAAACTTTCATTGTATCTCCCGCTATGCACTTATGGCATGATAAATAAATGTTGAGTGGCTTGAGATATCTTTTTTTCCTTCTTTCATGCAAGCAAAGTAAGTTTATGGAAATATATATTTACTAAGAAATAGAAGCATATGATAGCTGTTTATAAAGCAAGTTCAATAAATGTAACTATATCTCTTAGAACTAACTGTTCTTTTAAATTGAATATCACAAGCACTGGGTGTTTGATAGTCCATAAAAAAGAGATGGAAAATCACAATCCAAGTTTCTTTGAAAAGTGAATATTCAGTATCAAGCTTTTGACAATCTATGCTTTATAGTAAATGTCCTGAGGGGAATGAAGTGAGAAGTGGTCATGTTTTTTTAATCTATTCAAAATTGTATGGAAAATGGAAAACTATATGTCTTTACATCAGTATGTTTAGTACAATAAGCAACAGTGAGTTGTAGTAAATTTACTTTGAATTAAAATTGTCTCTGTGAATTGTTTTATGAAATCAGAAGGCTAGCTTAAAGTAGATTCTACAAATGCTTATCTTTAAGCTGAGATATAAAGGAATGAACTGAATGAAATTTAAATCTCCATCACAAGGAGAAAAATTGATTCAAGTGGGACAAATGGAGAGAACCTGACATGAACCCCATTCCTTGGGTAAGGCAACTGTGGCTCTGTGATAAGGCCCCATGCTTAGATGGGTCACTTTTTTTCCCCTGCACATTATTAGAATTCAGTTTTGAAACTTATATCCGTAATGATCTCCCAAGGGTCCTAAGCAAAGCTGATGATGCAGCCTCATTTCAAATGCAGTTGTCTTGGAAGCCTTTTATCATTTAAGTTGCTGCAGCCTCACATCCTTCAAACTATGGCCTTGTCTGAGATGGTGTGTGATTAAAAAAATAGTGAAGGAGCTCTAAGATGACAGGCTTCTGGAATTTTAGATGGAGGTGAGAATAAATCAAATAAATAAGGTTAATATTTAGAGAACTTTGAAAATGACAGTCCAAAGAGTAATAGGAAATATTTGGAACATGGGTGTGTTAGAGATACTGCTGTAGCAGCCCCTTCAGCAGTTGAGGGCTTTCTTCTCCCACCACATAATAATGTTTTGGTAAGTGACAGACCTAAAGGATACACCTTTGGGAAGTTTCATTTGGAAACCTGACATCTAAATTTGACAGTACCTTAGAAGGATATGAACAGGTTATCACATAGTGAGCAATATGTCATCAGCCATTTTATTTGACTTTAAAATACTTCTGTTTGAATTTCTAATGAAGTTTTTTATTTTTCAGTTTGCATTGGAAGAATTTTTTTTTCCCTAAAGAAAGAATGGATAATAAACAAATGACCACTTCAGGGATGAGTTAAACAAACTTAACAATATTTAAGAAAACTAGATTAAAATCTAAGATCAGTATTTACTTTCTTATTCTTTACTGGTATACTAATTAAAGTTCTTTTAAGATAATACTTAACAAGCTATTTCAGATAAATGACTTTTAAAAATTTTATTTTGATAAAATTGTTTACAGATACATATGTATGTACATTACACATAAACTTTCTAAATGAATTTGTAGTGACTTAACATAAATATATGTAAGAACTAAGGGAAAATTAAGATAAATATATTAGAATTCTGTTTCTACTGATGCAGCCTGTACTGGACATAATCAAGCAAACAAAAACAGTGAACTTAATATTTATTACTTCATATTCTTGCAAAATACAACAACAAGGCTGGCTTCAAGAAAAGATTTAGCCTGTGGCTCAGATGGTGTAGCCAGAATCTCAGTTTTTCTGGTCTGTCTTCTACTTTCTCAGCTTCAGCCTTAGGCTCCACATGAACCCCATTGCCCATACATTGTTCCAGATTTCTAGAAAAGGCTGCAGATATTTTCATGTATCAGAGATAGTAGATACCACATTTTCTTCTTAAATATTATAAAATTACAATAACAAATGTACAGTCATTTCAAGGGCATTATTCTGTGTTACCAGTGCTTGTAAACTGCCCATCTGCATTTCAGCTAAGGCTCCTTTCTGGTAATCAGCTTATACTCTTGTTTACTAAATGCAAAGCTACAGTGACATGGTTTTCATATCATTGTGTCTTTACATTACTAAATTCTTTATATACATGCTCATATTTTCCAAACTTAAAGTACCTGTGAGTAATATACTTTTTTTTTCTGACTTGCAGCTAGTTTGTAAATATTTGAATCACATTATGGGATTACTAGACAGACTTTCAGGGTTGCTTGGCCTGAAGAAGAAGGAGGTTCATGTTTTGTGTCTTGGGCTGGATAATAGTGGCAAAACAACAATCATTAACAAACTTAAACCTTCAAATGTAAGTATCTTTGTTAGATGCTTTATATATTTTCTGTGAGAGAAAGTTAATATGCATATTTATTTTGTTTGCTATTATAATTTATTTATAAATTATAAATCAAAATGAAATTATAATTCCACTTTATGAAATCCTGTTAACATTTCAGTAGCTTAAAGTAATAAGTATCAGTCATTCATAATTTGCAGTATATTTTATGCAGATATGTAGGTAAGTCTTGATTATTTAAACTGAAATATTTTCCAAATGTCTTTTTTTCTCAAAAGATCTTCACAAATTTGCCAAGTTTACTTTCAGGTCACTTTGCCTTCTTTTGGCTCTCTCTTTGCAAGAGGAACAAAACAAAGGGAAATCATTTCATTCACCGAAGGGTGAATCATTTTTATAGGTCCCATGGATAATTAGACAGTTCCCCAAGATTGTGGTATATCAGTAGTAGTAAGCAAGATGATCTTTAAGTCATTTAGTAATAAGTATATAAGCATAATTTTTTAATAACTGAAAAATACAATATATAAAGCGAGTGCATTCAACACATGACACATAAGTTAAAGCTAGGTTCTGCTACATATAAAGAAAACCCAGATAACAGTGGACTAAACAAAACAGAAGCTTCGTATTCCCGGGCAGGTGTGGTAGCTACATGGTCATAAGAGCTTGAGATATCTTCCATCTTTCTGGTCTGCTATTTTCAGGGCCTGGTTTCCATCCTCAAGATCTTCACGTGGTCACTGTGGTTAACTATCATCTCCATATTCTAAGTCACAGGGAGGATCAAAGAACAGGACAAAAGAGTAGGCCTTCTTCCTAAATAAGTCTTCTCTGAAGAGCTTCCCCAGAAGCTCCAGCTAATGACTCTTACACATCTCATTGGCTACCCCTATCTGTAAATAAGGTTGGGTCTTCCAAGCAGGCCACATTACTCCTTTAAAAAATAATAAGGGTCCTGGAATATGGAAGCAGGAGAAAATGAATATTGAGTGGATGACTAATATTCACAGTTGTAAATACATTTACTTAGGTAAAAACCATTAATCAGTTAATGGAAAATGTTGAATAAAAAGGCAATATGGACTGCCCAGATAGGGCAAACATAAGGCAGCTGGTACACACACTGACCAAATGAGTAGAGAGTGGGAAATGTTGCTCCTAAATGTGATTAAAGGTGGACCTCCGGGCCTCCAAACAGAGCTTCAGGTTGGGTGGAATGAGTTACTGCTCCATTTTCTTTTGCAACAGCTTCAGTTTTACTTATATTTAGTTAGAAATTGCTTCTGAATTGAGAAAATGCCATTATTTCTTTTCTTCTACAGAGATAAGTTTGCCATTTAAAAACAACTAACTACTGGTGTATTTTCAAGTGGGAATTAGTTTGAAGTATCTGGGGTAAGAAGCTGAAAATGGTTTTGGGAGGTAATATAGGTGTTTTAAGAGGGCTCCCAGCTGAGTTGGGAATCAGCTGGTAGATATATGCTGAAGTTAGCCAGAGATCAAATGTGTCAACTTTATTGAAAAGGTTGATTCTGGAGGGCAAAGTTTAGATCTGGCCAGAGAACTTACCAACATCTCTTTAGTCAAAATGTCAAGGTGTTTCCCTTGGAAAATCCAGCTCTTCAAGGTTTACTGCATAGCTAAGAACTGATGAGAATGCATGCTTGCAATAAGTACGTAGCTCTCAAATGAGAGACGGACAGACAGGCAGAACCAAGGAGGTTCAGTTCTATTGCACAAACTAAGCAGAGAAGTAATTTATTTTCCCCCATGGAAAGGAATAAATTGGGAAAGGAAATAGAGAGAAACTAGGACTATCATTCTAATGGTGCTTTCTTTATATAGAAACAGGGGAAAACAGATTCAGATATTATCTCTGCTTTTTAACCTGTTCTTTTCCTTATTGGGAAAGAATCTGTGTGTTTACACACACACACACACACACCCATCTGTCTCCTGACCTAGGTAATTATAAGAAATTTCTTTATTGATCTGTAAGTCAAAGGTACAGCATCCTATCTAATTGGATAGGGTCCAGAATGGAGTTTAGAGAACAATGGATATATGGTAAAAAAGCAGAACCATACCCAACTGGCCTCAAAAGAAATTTTTTTTTGGTGAAAGCAGTCACAAATAAATACAAAATAATTGAAACCAGAGCCATAGTTAATAGCCCTCAATTGGACCAACTCCACCCACCCCTATACCTACTATATCAAATTGGGAGAAATAATTTTCAAAGAACAAAATAGAAATTACAGTCTTTTCTCTGTCATCCCCAACAGTGTAGTGATTTCTGTCCCAAGACATATTACCGTAAGAATTATCTTTGATATGGATGGGAATAGCTTTCTCTGTAAACAGTGTTTGGTACTTTGAAAACACTTGCTCTTTTTTAACTTAGTTATGAATTTTCTTTTGTGATTTCTTCTGTTGTTTCTAGAGCTTTGGGGCAAAAGAGGAAAAAAGCAGTGTGTGTTCAGTTTGTCATCTTGAACAATTCCAATATTCGCATTTCGGTCTGGTCTTGCAGAACTATTGACACTGCCTCATACACCAGTTTAGGGAGAGCCGTCAGGAAAACCTGGGTACACCGCAAATAACTGAGCCTTTTTAATTAGTCTTCTATTGCTTTACAATATATCTGTCTCTCTGTATCTCTGGTGAATTATGGAACTAGCAACTGCCCTCCTCCTCACAGAGGTCCCACGCAGGACCTCTAGTCCTGAGAGCAGACTAAGTTGCTTTGCTTTAAAAAAAAATCTTGGTGACAATAGCCAAGAGGCCACTTGAAGTGGACTTCTTAAAAACCTCAAAACCTCTGTCATGCAGGTATAGATACAACACTTGCTTCCTCCCTACCTTTGAACCAAAGAAGAGCCTCTTGTGAGTGTAGTGTTGGAAACATTTTTTTTATTTCTTAATTGTTTATTTATCAAGAGAAACTTTTTCTTAGCTCAAATATTCATGTTTCATAGTTCAGGAACATGGGTCAATGACAGCCTTCCACAGAATTCAACCCAAAGAAATTCTTTACATTCCAAGATCACTTTGCACTCTGACAGATACCAGCCTTCCTCAAGTCCTCAGAATCTTTTCTGGAATCATAATTTCTGTAGAAATCTGCATATGCCTTCTTCCTTTTTTCAGCCACACCAAACCTATAGGAAACTGCAACCCCCAGGGGTACAAGGATGGATCCCACAAGATGAAATCGCAGACGCTTGGCCAGGAGGCCATGCATCTAAGATTTTGTCAGAGCACTGGAAGACATGGTAGTAGTATTCTCCTCAACACCAACGTTCTTCCAGACAGAGAAATGGACCTCGAAACATTATTTTTAATAAATTAAGTGAACTGTAAAAATCTACAGAAATGTTCTGAAAAAAATTACAGATCTCATTTTATAGTAAAGTAGTCCCATATATTTTTTATTGATAAAATCAGTTTCTAGATAATTAAATGCTTCCTGGACCCACACTGGTTTTTAATATTAAGCTGCCCTAATGTTTATTTATTGTTTATAAGTTGAGGTTGCTGATGTTTTCTAAGCTGATGAATAGGGAGACAAGGGGCACATTTTATTCTGATCACTCTTCTCAAGAATCTGGTGTCAGCTTTTTCTTAGAGATGGACTCTATAAACACCTTTCTTTTAAAATTCTCATTTTTTTCTCCCATTTCTCAACATAAATGCTTTCATACAGTTTTATATTCTCAGCATTTAAAATAATGTGAAATTATCTTGCATATTTGGCTGGTAATTTGTGTATTAAATTTTCCTTCATAAATTTAAATTTTATAAGAGCATGGATCTTATATTGCTCGACACTGAATCCCAAATACATAGAATATTGCTTGATACTTAAAATATATTTTCAGACAAATTGATGGTTTATTTTTTTCTGTTTTCATTTTTGGGCAGGCACCAAACATATCATTTTTACTAAGACTTAATGAAGCTAACCAAATAGGGTCTTTCTCAGAAATCTCCTTGTTGATGTTGGCCTATCCCTGGGCTGTCTCAGCCCTAAGTGGTCTATCCCATTTAGGTAATAATAATTCCTATACTCTTTGTTTACTTTGCGCCATTCCCTTTCCAATTTAGAGAATGACCAAAATGCATTTGTTCTGGATGGAGCAGAGGAAGAGTAATGTTGGAAACTATTTTTTTAAATCCTTTAGAGGAGAATGAGTCCCAGTTGAATGTGGAACCAGCTGACATATCTTGTTCTGTTCTGCTTCATTTGTGGAGTCTCTTCTTTCTCATTGTCTTCCATGAGAACTTGAGAAGTGAGAGGGGGAAAAAAGGAAGTTGAATAATTTTATCCCTATTAGGTAAAACAGCAAGTTAAAGGGAGCTTCTCTGGAAACAAGAGTTTGCAAAAAAGCTGAGCAGCTTAGGAGAGGCTATATGAATGTTTTACAATTCCGTGAAGACAAGGCTACTATTTTCAGAGATTTCTTAAATCTTTAACTTCCTTACTTTTTTACTATTGGTATGTTTTTCCTAATAAAAGCTGATGATTTATTTTATCACAAGACTAGAACATGAAAAACTTTAAAATCGAAGCAGTGGGGTATTTTAGAAATTAGGAGACTACCCTTTATTCCAAAGTTTCTGGTGCAGTGAGCCCTAAGGTATATAGCAGGAATCTGAGTAGCAGGAAACAAATTCTGACATCAACAAAAAGAAAGCTATTTTTGGAAGAATACTGGGCACTTGAAAGATGGAAGAAAAAGCTGAATAAACAAACTTCTGAAAGGCAAAACCAAGGCAGCTCTGAGCATGCTTTTTCATTAGCACATTAACATTAAAGTGTCCAAGCTCCAGTGACTTTTCAGCTTCTGTCTTTCCATTTTAATTTTAAATTTCCAGAAATAGACTATCAAAGTGCTCATAATGGTGTGAGGCAGCAACTTCCCCTCTACTCCTCCTGTTTTCACATAAAAACAACAAGATGAACTGAAGGGGGATTTTTCAAAGTTGTACTTGTGGGAGTATGGAGAAAATTGTGGACAAGAATAACATCAGTGAGAGTAGTTATAATAGCAAACATTCATTGAGTGTTTACTATGGGCCAGATACTGTGTTGAGTAATTTGCATCCATTAACTCATTTAATTTTCATAATAACTTCATGAGTTAAGGATCATAATATGTTTTAAATTAGAGAAAACTAAGGCTTAGAGAAATTAAGTAACTTCTCTAAGGTAGCATATTAGAAATTAGGAAGCTGTTGTAATTCAAAGCAAGAAATGATAAGGCTTGACATGTTAGTAAGATGGAACCAATAAAGCTCAGAGAATGCACCCTGGCTGACATAGCTCAGTGGATTGAGCGCGGGCTGTGAACCAAAGCATCGCAGGTTTGATTCCCAGTCAGGGCACATGCCTGGGTTGCAGGCCACGGCCCCCAGCAACTGCACATTGTTGTTTCTCTCTCTCTCTCTTTCTCCCTCCCTTCCCTCTCTAAAAATAAATAAATAAAATCTTTTAAAAAAATAAGTATAATTCTTTAAAAAAAAAAAAGCTCAGAGAATGGTTATACAGAGAATATAAAATGGAAAGGAGTCAAGGGTAACTCCTAAGCATCTTGATCAGAAAGTGGATGAGTTTTATTCAAAAGGAGGAACAGTTTTGATGGCAGAAATGTTAGGAGACACCTTGTTAAGTCATCAGTGTAAGGCATGTTACTAGCCTGTGGGACTTGTCAGCAAGTCTCCTGCTGTACTCTTACCCACTTGCAGTTTCTTCATGAAGAATTCCCCACCATGGCCTTCGAGGCCCTTTATCCCTTACTTAGTCACATGTGTCTCTATCCATCAGTCAATACACCTGGGATATACAGGCTTTCCCAAGAGGTAAGTTTCTTCCTGTGTTAGGGCTACTGTACTGGAGTGTCTTTTGCCAAGATCTTGTTATAGCTTTTCCTCCTCTTCATATTTACTCCTTGGTCAGATGTCACCTCTTCAGAGAAGCTTTTCAGAGAAGTACCTGAGCACCCTTTTTCCATGCCTCATAACAACACTCTGCCCCATTTCCCCGCAACCCTCAATTATCTTTCATTACACTTATCACTGCCCCAAATTGTGTTATTGTTTATAACTTAGTAGTTCTTTATTGCTGTTTACCTCCTCTGAATTATAAACCCATGGGACAGGGACTGTGTAGATTCACTATGCCAGCAAGAGGACAGTCCCCATAGCACATATGAGCTCGGTAAATGTGTGTTGAAAGATTAGAAAGTCCTACATGTGAATTCAGAGTGACTTATAAAACCACTTTAAGTCCATGTTAACTTGCAGCAAGCCACACAAAATGTGAATTAATACATGTTATACAAATTCATAATTAGTAAACCTTAAACTTCTATCAATTTACCCCTACAAAAATTATTATTTTGTCTAATCCTACTATCTCCTTAGTAACAGATTTTAGACTTGGAAAATCAGGATGTTTTTTTTTAAGCTGAGAAAAAAATGTCATCTTTGATCATTACAATTTTTTTCTTTTAAATTATATTTCATTGATTTTGCTGTTATAGTTGTCCTGATTTTTCCCCCTTTATACTCTCAGCTATGATCCCCCACTCCCTCAAGCAGTCCCCACCGCTTTGTTCATGTCCATGGGTCATTCATATAATTTCTGGGCTACTCCATTTCCTGTACTATACTTTACATCCCCATGGCTATTCTGTACTACCTATTTGTACTTCTTAATCCCCTCATCTCCTCATCCATTCCTCCCACCCTGGCCCTTCCCATCTGGCAACCATCAAAACACTCTCCATATCCATGATTCTGTCTCTGCTCTTATTTGCTTAGTTTGTTTTTTAGATTCAGTTGTTGATAAGTACGTGTTTATTGCCATTTTATTGTTCATAGTTTTGATCTTCTTTTTCTTCAATAAGTCCCTTTAACATTTCATATAATAATGGTTAGGTGATGATGGACTCCTTTAGTTAATCTTGTCTGGGGAGCTGTTTCTCTTCCCTTTGATTCTAAATGACAAGTTTGCTGGGTAGAGCAGTCTTGACTATAGGTCCCTGCTTTTCATGACTTTGAACATTTCTTGTCAGTTCCTTCTAGCCTGCAAAGTTTCCTTTGAGAAATCAGCTGACAGTCTTATGGGAACTCCCTTGTAGGTAACTAACTTCTTTTCTCTTGCTGCTTTTAAAATTCTCTCTTTATCTTTAACCTTTGGCATTTTAATTATGATGGGTCTTGAAGTGAGCCTCTTTGGGTCCATCTTGTTTGGGAGTGTCTGAGCTTCCTGCACTTGCATGCCTATCAAATTAGGGATGCTTTCTTTCATTACTTTGTTAAATAGATGTGCAATTTCTTGCTCTTTCTATTCTTCTGGCACCCTCATGATGTGAATGTTAGAATGCTTGAGGTTGTTCTAGAGGCTCCTTACACTATCTTCTTTTTTTATTTATTGACTTTTCTTCTTTTTGTTCTGATTGGTTGTCTTTTTGTTTCCTGATGTTCTGTATCATTGGTTTGAATCTCAGCTTCATCCGCACTACTGCTGATTCTCTATAAATTGTTCTTTATTTCAATTAATGATCCTTCATTTCTGCCTGGATCTTTTTTATGCTATTGAGGTACTCACTAAGGTCCTTCAGCATCCTTATAACCAGCATTTTTAATTGTGCATCTGATAAATTGCTCATCTCCATTTTGTTTAGGCTTTTTTTCTGGAGTTTTGATCTATTACTTCATTTGAGCTATGTTTCTTTGTCTTGTCAATTTGGCAGCCTCTCTGTGTTTGTTTCTATGTACTAAATAGAGCTGCTGTGACTCCATGTCCTGGTAATGTGACCTAATATAGTAGGTGTCCTGTAGGGTCCAGTGGCACAGCCTCCCCTATCACTGAAGCTGGGTACTCAAGGCGCACCCTTCACGTGAGCTGAGTACACCCTTCTCTTGTAGTTGATGCTTGATTACTGGGGCACGTCAGTGGGAGGGATTTACCCAAGCCAGTCAGCTGCAAGGACTGGTTGTGACCACTGACCATCAGCCTCCACCCTCTGTGGAGGATCAGTTGTGCTGGGACAGGGTAGTAGTGCTCCAACGTGGTCTGTAGCTGTCCACACAGGCTCTGGGGTTTCCTGCGGGGTGGAACCTGTGTTCCACCCGGGCCACCCAGTGTGAGCTACAGAGCAATCTTCATATGGCTGCTACTTGTGCTGGTTTTGGAAGTCCCAGGTAAAGCCGAACTGGGATCCAAACCTGGCTGCTGCTAGTGCTGGGCCTGGGGCTACTTAGCTAGAGGTACTCGTGCTGGGGACTCACTCAGGTTGGTTGTGCTTATTTGAGAGAATTTAGGAAGACAGGAAACTTGAACCAAAACCAGCCATTCATATGAAAAAGTCATTATTAATAGCTTGGGTGGTCCATAATTTGGGTGGGGTGGAGCTTCAGGGATTCCCCAGGGTGGAACAAACCATGTGAGCCTAGTTTATGGAGCCTCCTCAGATATGGCTCCCTCCTGCCGAGTCTGTGGCTCTGTGTGGGGAGGTCTCAGAAAAGGCAAAATGGCTCCTGCTGGCCTTTCTGTCTGGGTGAAAGCTATCCCTCAGCCTTGCCCTGATACCAAACACTTCAGTTCCTCCCTGTGTGCCACTAGTACATTGCAAGCTACTCTCCCAGTGCTGGAACTCAGAGGGAGTGAGTCTGTGTGTGAGCCCAAGAGGCACTGCTTGGGACTCCAGTAGTTCCTTTCACCCATCAAACCCTACTGGTTTTTACAGCCCCAAGTTATGGGGGCTTATCTTCTTGACACTGGAATCTTGGGCCCAGGGACCTGGTGTGAGGCTGCGACCCCTCGCTCCCAAGATATCCCTCCTGAATGTTTATCCACCACACATGGGTGTGGGACCAGCCCATTCTGCATCTCCTCATCTCCTACCAGTCTGGATGGATGTCGTTTATTTACTTCCATAGTTGTCAGACTTCTCTTCAACTCAGTTTCTGATGGTTTTGAGTGATGGCTGTTCTCTAGTTTAGTTGTAATTTTGGTGTGGTTGTGCCAGGAGGGGACCCATCACAATAGAACCTCCACCTCTATCTTGACCAGAAGTCTGATAATTGCTAATTTTTAAGTTTTATCTTTTCTCTTAAAAGGCTCAATCTCAAGATATAGTTCCAACTATAGGATTCAGCATAGAGAAATTCAAATCATCCAGGTAATTTTCATTTCATTATACTTGTGACTAATAAGTTATGGGTAAAAAAATGATAATATTAGATCTAGTCATTCCTCCTAGTGTAAGAAAAAGTAATTTGTTTGTTTTTCAGAAACTCTTAGGTGTTAAAATGTTTGTACCACTACCTCTGGATTATTTTTCAGAATTTAGAATTTAGACTTTAGACAAATGCTGATAATCCCACTAGCAAAGAACATCTTTTTTTTTTTTTTAATATTATTCACTACAAAATCTTACTTCTGTTCAATATATTTATTTTATGGCATTTGTACTCAAAAATTGGCCTAAGTTGAATATTGTATATTCAAGAGTGGTGTTTTTGATTGAAAACAATTTAAAAGTTTAAGTGAAAGTTGTACTTCAAAGTTAATAGCTTATAATATACTTATGAGTCTTTTTGTGTTTTTTTTTTTTCTAGTTTGTCTTTTACAGTGTTTGACATGTCAGGTCAAGGAAGATATAGAAATCTCTGGGAGCACTATTATAAGTAAGTATGTTTGTGAATGTTGGTTAACTAGATGGCTATATCGTGATACGAATAATGATTGGAAATCCAAGTGATCACATGGTCTGGGTGGCAGTGTTTATTTTTCATATAATTTAAACACATGCCCTAATTTTTTAAAAACGTACCATCGTACTTTACATTACTTCTCATATGCTTGAAGCCTTTCATAACCTTGGACCTCTGCATGTGCTGTTCTCTCCGTTTTTAACACCCTGTTCCACCCTACTTCTTTGCTGCTTGAGGTTAATATGTCATTCTTTAAAGACTAGCTCAAAAGTCACTCCCTCTGTGGAAGTTCACTGTTCACCCAGTTATCCTGTCCCAGTGTTCACAAAGCACTTTCACACCTCCAGTCATACCCACTATACCCTAAAGTCGTGTACCATAGCTGCCTCCCTAATGGAATTGTGAACCCCTCCTCAAGAGCAGGGATTATTTTTCATTCAGATGATTTCTTCAAGGCCAAGTATGATGATGGGCATATAGGTCAGTAAATATTTATTGAATAAATTTACTTAAAATAACCATACTCTGTAACAGTTGATACATTTGTTCTATAAGCAGTTCTAAAGGTATTTTTTAGCCTAGGTGAGTCAAGCACTCGCTAATCACATTAGATTAACAGCTGTCAAGTTACTAGGATCCAGATGTGTTATATCCTCTCCAGGTTTGCATTAGGTGTTCAAATGAATTCATTAACTTCTATTATAGCTGGGATACTTCTTCATTTAAAAGCAGTGTAACTCACTTTTAGAATCAGAAACTTATAAACAATGCACCTTGACTAAATGCTCCTTTGTCCTTATTGAACTCTAGCAGTGAAATGGTATGTGATTACTGCCAGATCAGATTGTGATTTTGGTTAATCTTTTCCTGCTAATAGAGTTTCGAGAACATTGTGTTTCTCAGATAGGAACCAAGAAAATTTATTTCAGATATTCTTTTCAATGAGTACTTTAATAAATTGAAGACCTGTTTAAGTTGTATATTGATCCAGAGGACCTCTGAAGTAGAGAGAAAAGAGTGCTTCAGATCTGAGGGTCGGTTTGGAAAAGGAAAAGTGGCATGTTGTGATATCGTGCATTAAACTTCCTTGAGAAATATGAGCTGCTTTTTTATCCTTATATTTAGAAAAACCAGAGTTTTCGGTGTAGGATTTTTTAATTTCTTCTCCAGTTATGTGGTAAAAAATCTTCTTACAAAAATTGTATTTACGCCCTGGCTGGCGTAGTTCAGTGGATTGAGCGCGGGCTGCAAACCAAAGCATCGCAGGTTTGATTCCCAGTAAGGGCACATGCCTGGGTTGCAGGCCGTGGCCCCCAGCAACCGCACATTGATGTTTCTCTCTCTCTCTTTCTCCCTCCCTCCCCTCTCTAAAATAAATAAATAAAATCTTAAAAAAAAATTTCTAATGAATCTATAGAAAAAAAATTGTATTTACTTTAGCTACTTTTTAAAAAATAACACTTTTCTTTTTAAGTATGGCATGCTTCATGAATTTGCATGTCATCTGTGCACAGGGGCCATGTTAATCTTCTCTGTATCATCCCTATTTTAGTATATGTGCTGCCAAAGTGTGCACTAACACTTATTTTAATTACTTTACAGAAAGCAAAAATATTTAGAAAATAGTACTTCAAAACATAGAATCTTTTTTTCTGATGTTAACTTCCCTTCAAAATCGTTTTGGAAGAAGCTGCTGAATTCAGGAATATTATAGATAAATTGTAGGTTAAATGGTAAAATGGTTACTATTGAGGCTACATTAAATTTATTTTTATGTCTCTCTATGCTTTTCTGATTATTAAAGAACAAGTGCATTTTAATGTATTAGGCTGAAAGATTAAAAAGATTGCTTTTTGGAATATGTAATGTACACTCTACATAATTGAGAAAGGAACCTTCTAAATCATATACCATATATAGTATTTTATCCTGCTTTTTCAGTTAACATTCGATGATGAGGGTGAATCAGGAAAAACATACAAAGACTATAACTCTAATGTCTGTTTTTTCATATGCCTGTGCCCAAATTTGCTCTATCATTTATTTGTATATGAAGGCTAGTCTCAGTATTTGAAGATTATAAGCAGTTCTTCAGTTACCATCTTGCTGCATGAATCTTTGTTCCAGTTTATGTGACCGAACATTTTTAAAGCTCTGGGTGGATGTTTCCAGTTGGGCCAGTTTCTCTATCCATTGGTAGTATATGACCATGCTAATCTGCATTTACATTTTTAAGTGATACAAGACAATGGTACTATAAAGTTGTTTTATTTTTATAGTTATGTGATTATTAATGACATTGAACTTTAAAATCTTAATTTATGACTGGAATAATTGATTCACAAAAAGTATAAATGTCCAATGAATACATGAAAAGATACTGAACTTCAGTAGCATTTAATAAAATATAAAGTAAAATAATGTAACTGTTACAATGACAAAGATTGAAAAAATGATAGGAGCCATGTCACAAGTGGATAAGAAAAGTGCAGGTAGTGATATAAGTGCATTTCTAGAAGATAATTTGTCATTGTTTATCTAAAACTTTAAATTTTATATATATTCCTAGAAATTTCATTCCTAAGAATGGATCTTTAAAGTTTCAAGAAATTTCAAAAATGTATTTAGGAGGATTTCCAATAATAATGAAAATTGGAAATAATCTACAGTAAGTCCAACAGTAGAAGTTTGACACAATGTTTGATGACACATTCATGTAGTGAAATACTTTATAACTATTAAACGAAAGGGTGCAGAGGGAATCAGTGATTTCTGAAGTGCCACTGTGATCGGTAAGTGAATCCTTAAACTAGTTCAGTGGCTGGGTATCAGCTTAAAAAAAATAAAATGGAATAAAATAAAAACTATTTGTAAGTATCGTTTCAAGGGACCTATTTCAAATATATTTACATATACTTATGTGTCTTGAATATTAATGTAAAACATGTATCACTATGGTTATGGTAAAAATTATTTGAGAAGCACTAAAAGTAGTTCACACTATACTACAGAAAAGATCAATGAAATGAACATACATGTCAGAAAAGCAGTGTATACAACAGCATAAGTCCATTTCTACAGCTGTAGATAATCATATGTGATTACACATAATGTCAACATTGATTCACCCCAAAATAATGATTATTATGTCTGTCATAGGGTTACGGTTTTACTTATAATTTTTTTTAAATTATGAAATAACTTTAATGTCATTAAATTTACTGTGTTATACTGAAGTGAAATATCACTAATGGTTAACATTTTAATCACTCCCACAAACTAATAAGAAACAGCGCCAAAGCCTATAATGCTAAATGGACATAGGATATGAAGAGATACTGCACAGGTTAGAGCATGCAAATGGATAGTAAACACGGGAAAATGTGTAAGTTTATTTTTAATTTTTGTCATTCTTTATATTGTACAGAGATGGGCAAGCCATTATTTTTGTCATTGATAGTAGTGATAGATTAAGAATGGTTGTGGCCAAAGAAGAACTTGACACTCTTCTAAACCATCCAGGTATGTTCGTGTGTCCATCAGTCTATGATACCCGGCCTTTGGGGTCTGTTTACATGGGATGTTTTGTTCTGTGATGTTGGCAAAAAGTAGTGCTTGCACTATACAATTATCTCTTATTTAAAATTTTAAACCATTACGCATAACTCAGAATATTTTTACCTGTAACACCATATATTTTTTAAATTGCAAAGTTTTTTGCAGTATTTTTCAGGTCTATGATGTTTATTTCCCCTGAAATAAAAATGCCCCTTTTTTCTGTTTACATAAATAACATGTCAGTAGTAAGACATGCAGATAGAAATAAAAATAAGGAAGAAAGTGAATATACATATACTTCAACACTCGTTAAAATGATTTTGGTTACTGTCTTTTCATGTGTTGATTGTATGTGTATGTGTAATCACAGCATTTATTACATATTTATTGTGGTAACTCTCTTAAAATGTTTTCAAGATGCCAGTATTAGCAAGTTGGTGTTTTTTTTCATACTTTTATATATGCCTTATCTGTATCTACAGCTACACTCTATATTATACACACACACAGGCACCAAAGGTACATACAAGGTGAGGCAAAGCAGATTTACAGTTGTGAGTATGCAGAACACGGAGTTTATTCTTATATTATTATTTATTAATTGTATTATTTTCCCCATGAACAACTGTAAACCTACCTTCAGCCCATCCTCTATAGCGTGGGGGGTACTGCTACTCCTGCATCTTTCTATTCTCAAATAACACTATGTGATGGAAATTCGTGTCAGTCAGATTACATATCTTTTATTTACCTGTTGATGGATAGTCTTTTTTTTATTCCACATGACAAACAGTGTTCCAGAATATATTGTGGAACTCTGCACTCTACCTTTCCTCATGCCTGAAAAAAGATTTTAAGTGGTCTTTGTGTTAGAACTTTTAAAATAGCTTGGTAGTTTAAAAGAAGTATGGATTTGTTTAGAAATGAAACAGAAGTAGAGTGGGGCTTTCTGATGATTCTTATGGTTTAACCACAATATCTTTAGTTTTTTTATCAGATAACCTCAAGCATATTCAAATATTTTGGAGGGATAATTATCCAGCCTTACTTTTTATGTGGTCTTTTATCTGTGTTGAGATTTTTAAAAATGCATTTTTGATTATGTATTCCCTTTGCTTTAATCTTTCCACTCTCCTCAAAAAATATTATGTTTGACAATAAAATAAAATCATTCCTACAAAATTTGCTTCAAATATAATGGGATCCTTGGTTTTTTCAAGTGAAGCTTTGTCCATGTATCTTTATGTACTGGTGCATAGCTGAAGTGTATATGAATTTATTTTTAAAATTGAAGTGTAAGTTGTACACAGTGAAATGCTCAGACTTAAGCTGCAGTTCAGTAATTTTGACAAATGCATACACACGTAACTACACTCCCTGTCAAGAAACCGAACACGCCATTACCTAAAAAGTTCTCTTAAGGCCCTTTTCAATCAAAACCCCACACCTGGTACCAAAGAAACTACTAATCTGATTTTTTATTATCAGATTGTTTTTGCCTATTCTATAATTTCATATGAATGGAGGGGGAAGTACATACATTTTTGTGCATAGGATTTTTTCATTCAGTGTAGTGTTTCTGACAGTCACTCATGATTTATGTATCATTTGTTCACTCCTTTTTATTGCTTTGTAACACATGAATATACCACAGTTTATCTAGTCTCCTATTTATTGACATCCAGGCTGTTTCTAGTTTAGGGATATTATGCACAAACCTGCTTTGAAAATTATGTAAAAGGCTTTTTGTAGATACGTGTTTTCATTTCTCTCATCAAATAACATCCTAGGAATGATATTGCTGAGACATAGGGTAGATATAGGGATAATATTTTAAGAAACTGCCAGATTATTTTTCAAAGAGGTGGTATTATTTGCATTTCAACAGCAATATGTAAGAGTTTCAGTTGCTCCACATCTTCTGTGATCAATACCAAGTTTCTTTCATTTTAGCTTTTCCACTGTGCCGGGGATCTCTGCACTTTCCGTTTGCATTTCCTGGTGACTAGTTATGTTGAGCACTTTCTCACATTCTGTTGGTCAATCTTATACATTCTCTTAAAAGGTCCTTTTAAATCTTTTACCCATTTGTTTAATTTGGTTGTTTTTCATCTTATTGATATATAAGATTTGTTGATATGTTCTAGATATAAAGCCTCTGTTAAATATATGTTTTAAAGATTTTTTCTCAGTCTGTGGTTTGTCTATTAATTTTCTTTACAGAATGTTTTGAAGAATGCATGTATCTAATTTTGAGCATCTATCATTTTTTATAAATATACAGGTTTTCTATGTACTCTTTAATAAATCTTTGCCTATCCAAAGATTGCTAAGATAGTCTCATATGTTTTCTTCCAGGACTGTTACAGTTTCATCTTTTATGTTTTCGTCTGGGATCTATCTTGAATTAATTTTTGTGTATTTTTTCACACAGATATCCAATTATCCCAAATACTATGGGTTGAAAAAATTCTCTTGCACTGAATTGGAAAACATGTGACTTTCACCCTTATCAAATACATTTAACTGTGTATATGTCAGGTCTATTTCTTAACTCTCTGTTTTGTACCATTGATCTCTTTCATGTCCTTCCACATTGCCTTGATTACTATAGACTTATAATAAATATTGAAGTCTGACAGGATAAGCCCTCTAACTCTAGTGTGCTTTTGGAAAGTTATTTTGGTAGTTCTAGGTCTTCCATATTTTTATTTTTTTCATTCTAAGTATTTGTTTAAAGAGGGAGAATGATTTACAACTGTGCAATTTCTTCGAATCATTTTTTTAATCTTTGTTGTATTTTTTCTATTACCATTTAGTCCCTATAATCCCCTCCCTGCAGCAATCACCACACTATTGTCCATGACCACGAGTCCTTTTTCCTTGTTCCTTAATCCCTCCACACTCTAACCTCCACTCCCCACCCCCCTCTTAGCTGTCATCCTGCTCTCCATCTTTGAGTCTGTCCCCATTTTCCTTGTTAGTTTGGATTGGTATTTAGATTCCACATATGAGTGAAATCATATGGTATTTGTCTTTCTCTGACTGACTGGCTTATTTCACTTAGCATAATATTCTCCAGGTCCACCCATACAGTTGCAAAGAGTAAAAATTTCTACTATTTTACAGCCAAGTAGTATTCCATTGTGTAAATGCCCCATAGGTGTTTTATCCCCTCATCTACTGATGAGCACTTGGGCTGCTTCCATACCTTGGTTATTGTAAATACTGCTGCAGTGATCATAGGGGTGCTGTATTCTTTCAAATTAGTGTTTTGGGGTCCTTTGGATATATTTCCAGAAGTGGGATCACTGGGTCAAAAGGCAGATTCATTATTTTTAATTTTTTGACTGCTTTCCACAGCAGCTGCACCAATCTGCATTCCCATCAACATTGCAGGAGGGTTTCTCTTTCCCCACATTGTTTGTAGATTTATTGATGATGGCCATTGTGACAGGTGTGAGATGATATCTCATTGTGGATTTAATTTCCATTTCTCTGATGATTAGTGACATTGAGCATCTTTTCATTTGTCTGTTGGCCATCTGTTTGTCTTCTTTGGAGAAATATCTATTCACATCTTTTGTCCATTCTTTATTTGGGTGGGGTTTTTTTAGTGTCAAGTTTTGTAAGTTCTTTATAAATTTTGGATGTTCACCCCTTATCATATGTATCAGTGAATATGTGCTCCCATTCTGTGGTTCTGTGGGTTGCCTTTTATTTTGTTGATGATTTCCCTTGCTGTACAAAAACTTTTTAGTTTGATGTAATCCAGTTTGTTTATTTTTTTCTTTTGCTTCCTTTTCCTGGGAAGATATATCTAATAAAATAATGCTACGAGTAATGTCCAAGATTTTGCTGCCTATGTTTTCTTCTGTGGTTTTTTATGGTTTTGTGTCTAACATTTAAATCTTTGACCCATTTTGAATTTATTGTTGTGTGTGTTGTAAGAAGGTGGTCTAGTTTCATTTTTGTGCACATACCTGTCCAATTTTCCCAACACCATTTATTGAATAAACTATCTTTAGCCCATTGTATGCGCTTCCTTCCTTGTGAAAGATTAATTGACTATAAATGTATGGGTTTATTTCTGGGCTGTTTGTTCCATTCCATTGATCTATATGTCTGTTTTTATGCCAGTACCATGCTGTCTTGATTACTATGCGCTTATAGTAATTTTGATATTAAGTAATGATTCCTCCAACTTTGTTCTTCTTTCTCAAGACCACTGTTGCTATGTGGGGTCTTTTGTGGTTCCATATACAATTTTTGAAATATTTAGGTTCTGTGAAACATATCATTGGAATTTTGATAGGAATTGTGTTGAATCTATAGATTGCTGTGGATAGTATGAACATTTTAATGATGTTAATTCTTCCTGTCCATGAACACAGTATGTGCCTCCACTTATTTGTATTTTCTTCAGTTTCTTTCTTGAGTGTCTGATAATTTTTCAAGTACACATCTTTTACATCCTTGCTTAGGTTTATTTCTAGTATTTTAATCTTTCTGTAGCAATTGTGAGTGGGATTGTTTTCTTAATTTTTCTTTCTGTTAATATGTTATTGGCATATTAAAATACAACTGATTTCTGGACCCTAATTTTGTATCCTGCTACTTTGCTGAATTCATTGATCAGTTCCAATAGTTTCTTATTAGAATCTTTGGGTTCTCTATGTACAGTATCTTGTCATCTGCAAACAATGGTAGTTGTATTTCATCTTTAACAATTTGGATGTCTTTTATTTCTTTTCTTGTCTGATTGCTGTCACTGGGACTTCCAGTACTATGTTGACTAACAGAGGTGAAAGCAAACACCCCCTCGATCTTAAGGGGAATACTTGTAGTTCTTGCTTGTTGGTATGATGCTGGCAGCGGGTTTGTCATAGGTGGCCTGTATTATGTTTATATATGTTTCCTCTATCCCTCTTTGCTTAGGGTTTTTATCATAAATCAGTGCTGGATTTTATCAAGTACTTTTTTCTGCATCTATTGATACAATAATGTGGGTTTTTCCTTCATTTTCTTTATATGGTGAATCACATTTATTGATTTGCGACTATCGTATCAACTTCGCATTCCTGGAATGAATCCCACTTGATCATACATCTTTTTGATGCATTGCTATATTCGGTTTGCTAACATATTTTTGAGGATTTTAGTGGGTATGTTCATCAGGGATATTGGCCTATACTTTTCTGTTTTGGTAGTGTCTTTATCTGGTTTTAGAATTAGGGTAATGCTGGCCTCATAAAATGAGTTTGCCAGCCTTCCCACTTCTTAAATTTTATAAAATAGTTTGAGCAGTAGAGATGTTAGTTCTTCTCAGAATACTTGGTAGAATTCACCTTGAAGCCATCCAGTCCAGAGCTTATGTTTGTTGGGAGCTTTTTGATTACTGCTTCAGTTTCACCAGGTAGAATCTGTCTATTCAGATTCTCTGATTATTTGTATTTAGTTTGGAAGATTGTATGTTTCTAGGAATTTATCTATTTGATCCACATTGTCCCATTTGTTGGAATATCATTGTTCATAATATATTCTTACAATCTTTTGTATTTAGTGTCAGTTGCTATTTCTCCTTTTACACTTCTCATTTTATTTATTTGGGTCTTCTCTTTTTTTCTTGATGAGTCTGGTTAAAGGTTTGTCGATCTTGTGTATCTTTTCAAAAAAACAGCTTTTGGATTCATTGATCTTTCTTACTGATTTTTTGGACTATATTGTGTTTATTTCTGCTCTGATCTTTATTATTTCCTTCCTTCTACTCACTTTGGGCTTTGTTTGTTGTTCTTTTTCAAATGTGAAGTTAGATTGTTTATTTGAGCTTTTCTTGTTTTTTGGGACAGGCCTGTGAGTATATGAATTTCCCTCCTAAGATTGTTTTCCCAGTGTCCCACAGATTTTGGATTGTTATGTTTCCATTTGTTTCAAGGTATCTTTTCATTTCTTCCTTGATCTCATTATTGACCCATTCATTGTTTAACAACATGTTATTTAGCTTCCATGTCTTTGCATACTTTTCAATGTTCTTATGATTGATTTCTAGTGTCATAGCATTGTTGTCAGAGAACATGCTTGATATGATTTCTATCTTAAATTTATTGAAACTTGTTTTATATCCTAACATGTAGTCTATCCTAGAAGACATTCCATGTGTACTTGAAAAGTATTTATATTCTGCTGCTTTGGGGTGAGATGCTCTGAAAATACCAATTAAATCCTTTTGGTCTGGTGTGTTGTTTAAGGCCACTGTCTCCTTGTTGATTTTCTGTCTGGAAGATAGAATCATTGAGGTCAAAGGGTTGTTAAAATCTTCAACTATTACTGCATTTCTGTCAGTCTCTCCCTTTATGTCCATCAAGATTTACTTTACATACTTAGGTGCTTCTCTGTTGGGTACTAAGTATCCCAAGGGTTATATCCTCTTGCTAGGTTTTTCTCTTTGTCATTATGTAGAGTCTTTCTTTGACTCTTACTATAGCCTTGGTTTTAAAGTCTATTTTGTTGGTTACAAGTACTGCTACCCCAGCTTTTTTTTCTGTTCCATTTTCATGAAGTATATGTTTCCATTCCTCTACTTTCAGTCTGTATGTATCTTTCAATCTGAAATATGTCTCTTGGAGGCAGTATATACATGGGTCTTGTTTTCTTATCCATTCAGCTATCCTCTGTCTTTTGGTTGGAGCATTTAAGCCATTTTCATTTAAGGTGATTATTGATAGTTACATATTTAGTGCCATTTTATTGTTAGACTGTTTTCCTCTGTTTTTTTTTCTTTCTTTCTTTCTGTTTTTCTTCTTCTTAAAGCAAGCCCTTTAACATTTGTTACTGGTTTGCTGTTAACAAACTCCTTTAGTTTTTTCTTGTCTGGGAAGCTCCTCATTTCTCCTTGGATTTTAAATGTTAGCCTTGCTGGCCAACAAAGTAGCCGTGATTGTAGGTGCCTGCTTTTCTTCACCATAAGTATTTCATGCCACCCTTTCTGGCCTGAAAAGTTTCTGTTGAGAAATCAGATGACAGTCTAATTAATGCTCCCTTGTAGATAATTACCTGCTTCTGTCTTGCATCTTTTAGGATTTTCTCCTTGTCTTTAAGCCTTGTCCTTTTAATTATGGTGTGTCTCAGTGTAGGCCTCTTTGGGTCCAACTTGTTGGGACTCTCTGATCTTCCTGGACTTGTGTGAATTTTTCCTTCACCAAATTAGGGAAGTTTTTGGTCATTATTTCTTCAAATAGGTTCTCTATCCCTTGCTTGCTCTCTTTTCCTTGTGGTGTTTCCATGATGTGTATGTTGTTGCATTTCATGTTGTCCAAGATGTTTCTTGAGTTCACCTCTTTTTTTTTCATTCTTTTTCTTTTTACTGCTCTGTGTGGGTACTGTTTTCTCTACCTTGTCTTCCAAATCACTAATTCAATCCTCCTCTTTATCTAGCCTACTGTATTCCTTACAGTGTATTATTTATTTCAGATATTACATTCTTTATTTCTTACTGATCCTTTATGATTCCCATGTCTTTTTTTCATGCTGTTGGGTGTGCTTACAACCATTACTCTGGACTCTAATAAATTGCTTGCTTCCATTTCATCTAGTTCTTCTTCTGGAGAATTCTCTTGTTCTTTTATTTGGGGTCTGTTCCTTTATCTTCCCATTTTGCCAGCTTTGATAGTGGTTGCAAAGGAAATTATGTGTGTTAGCCCTTTAAGAGGCTGTCTGCATCTCCAGCTGTCTCTCCCTGGCTGGCAGACAGGTACTCTGCTGCTTTTCAAATCTGGATGTTATCTAGGTTCCTTTCCAGCTCTGGTGCTATAGGCTGGGAGGCCACCTTGGGGTTTAGACCCCACACTTCTCAGAAGGAACACCCTGGCCACTGAAATATCCCTCTGGCACTTCCACTGCTGCCCATGGGAGCCCTCCTCTATATTTCCTACCATTCTGTTGGTAAAGTAGTTTCTTCTGTGTGTCCTTGATTATAAGGCTCTCTTGAAACTTCTAATAAAATTTTATGAGTAAAGTAAATGCTTTATGATGAGCTCATGGGTGTGATTTAAGTATACCTGTCATTCCCTTTTATTTGTCCAGGCATGTCTTTTTCACACTGGATATTGTCTGTCTACTTCCTTAGAATTGAAACCATGCAAAAACAAATAGACAGCTATATGTGCACTGACCAGATAGTTCAGGGAATGTGTTTTTAGCAGAAAAGTTTTGGTAACTAGCTCCTTATGTCACTATATTTAAAATAAAACAAGAAAATTCTAAATGGAAAGAATGTTTAAAGAATAGGAAAAAAGGTATAATCTGAAGATTTTAAAAGAAGCCAAAAAATAGCCATCAGCATCTTAATCACAATGATGTTAATTCCTTAATTATCCTTACCCCTGCCCCTCAGTTTTGATCACCTTGCTCTTTGCCTATGGATCATTTCATGTTCAATCTTGGTTTTAAATTTTCCTCCTGACTCAAACTTTTTGCTAATCGAATATATTAGGGTTGACTAGAAACACTCAGAGGCAAATAGCCATTTGCCTGGATTAAAAAATTACCAATTTTTTGAATTATTCTATTCAACAATACAGGAAGTTTATTTTACCTGAGGGTAGATTTAGTAACAAAAGGAATCAAAACCTCCAAAATAGTGCTTTAAGAAACTGACAGTTTTGAGTATATAGTACACATCTTTAAGGATTAAGCAAATACTAATTTTCATAGACTTTGGAGAGGAGAAAAGGGAACCCTAGTACACTGTTGGTGGGAATGCAGACTGGAGCAGCCACTGTGGAAAACGGGATGGAATTTCCTCAGAAAACTAAAAATGGAACTGCCTTTTGACCATGCAATTCCACTGCTGGGATTATACCCTGAGAATCCCGAAACACCAATCCAAAAGAACCTATGCACCCCAAAGTTCATAGCAGCACAATTTACAATAGCCAAGTGCTAGAAACAGTTTAAGTGCCCATCAGTAAATGAGTGACTCAAAAAAAACCATAGTACATTTACACAATGGAATATTACGCAGCAGGAAAAAAAAGAAGGTACTACCCTTTGCAACAGCATGGATGGAACTGGAGAGCATTATGCTAAGTGAAATAAACCAAGAGGTGAAAGACGAATATCATATGATCTCACCTATAAGTGGAACCTAACAAACAAAACAAACAAGCAAAATACAACCAGAGACATTGAAATAAAGAACAAACTGACAGTAACCAGAGGGGAAGGGGGATAACAAGGGAAAGAAAGGGAAGGGTGATCAAAGAATATGTATAAAGGACCCATGGACTAAGCTAAAGGGGGGAAGGATTGAGAGTGGGGGTGGCTGGGGAGAGGAAAGTGGTGGGGGGAAAGTGAAGACATCTGTACTTGAACAACAATAGAAAAAAATTTTTACACTTCACTGTTAAGCAGGTTGATAAGTAGAGGTATTTCTTTTGTTTTCCAGAAGGTGGCGCTGAAGCACGGTTTTATTTTCTCTTGTACTGTAGTGGTTTCTGGCATCTTTGTGGGAAGGTGTCACCACCTCCCCCTCAAAGAAATGTTTCATGTTCCCCAAGGAGATGGGCATCCCCTTTCCTCCCTGGTCACCCCATTCTCGGGTATGACTCCTGTGTATTGGAAATGGCAGTCTTTGCGTCTCCTGTGTATTCATGACACTGCCTTCCTGTAGCCAGAAGCCACTGGCAGGGCTGCTCTGAGTTGACCTAGCTGCCTCTTCCAGGCTGTTCTGCAATGGGTAGGTGATGGGTGAACGATGGTTGGGCAAGAAGTCGTTCCTATGTCTTGTGGTTCTGCTCTTCCTTCTGAGTTTACCTTCAATGGATACAGACCACTTTTACTGGAACCTTTTTTTTCTAGCCCTTTCTCCATTTGTCTATTTGAGGATAAAACTGCCAGGCAAGCCACAAACAGATGGGGGTGGACAAATTTCTGTGCATGCAGAATGCTTTGTTCCATGCTGGGAGGCTTGAAACATAGTGATTTTTTTTTTTTGTACTGTTTCTCTGTCTCTAACCCTGGGCTCAGCCTCAGCATGTGCCCCTCCAGGCTTCTCGGTACGGTGAGGCTGCACCCCAGCCCTTTACTGCTGTCATGACCACTAGGGCCTGCAGCCAGCGCCTGGCTATCTATGGCTTCTTTCTCTGTCCTCTTCCCTACCATTCTGACTCCACTGTTTGTTCAGTAAGTGCACATTCAGCTGTCTGAATGCATGATGTCTCAGACATGATTGTGTGCTGAACAGGGAATCTTTTCTTGAATCCCAGGTGTCCCACTTGTAACTTCTGGGGGAGAGACCTGGAGATCCTCTCATACAGACATGCTGCTGACCTCACCCATTTTTGTTTTTCTGTTTTATCCCTTTGTAATGTCTTCATCTGATTTTGTGTCAGGGTTATAGAGGCCTTATTTTGAGAGGTATCAAAATAAGTTGGAGAGTATGTTTTCTTTTTATTTTTTATTTTTGGGTTTCTGTAGAATTGGTATTATTTCTTCCTTAAATGTTAGATAGAATATACCAATGAAGCCATTTGTGTCAGTACTGGGTATGTATGTTGAAGAAGTGGGGGGCATTATTTATGAATTCCAGTCCTTGAATGATACAAGAATATTAATGTTTTATGTTTCTGGGTCACTTTTGGTAATTTGTGACCAAATTTATTAATGTATGTAAGTTGTCAGATTTATTGGCATAATATTGTTTTTTTTTGTTTTTTTTTTCTTTTAGATTTTATTTTTATTTATTTTTAGAGAGGGAAGGGAGAGGGAGAGAGAAAGAGAGAAACATCAATGTGCGGTTGCTGGGAGACATGGCCTGCAACCTAGGCATGTGTCCTGACTGGGAATCGAACCTGCGATGCCTGATTCGCAGCCCGCGCTCAATCCACTGAGCTACGCCAGCCAGGGCATAATATTGTTTATAAGATCCTCTTATTATCCTTTTAATGTCTACAAGATATGTATGATATATTTTCTTTCATTCCTGATGCTGGTAATTTATGTTTTCTCCCTTCTTGCTCAATCTTTTATTTTTATTTTATTTCATTTTTTATTTTCCTTCTTGCTCAATCTTTTAAAAAGTTTATTGATTTTATTAATTTTCTAAGAATTTCCGGCCCTTTAAATGTTCCCTTTTGTCATTAACTTTTTGCTTTTAATTTGTTATGAACTGTCTATACTTACCTCATATTTCACTGTCTCATTTTCAGATAGAAGTGGAAATCACTGATTTTATACACCCTTTCAAATATAAGCATTTAACAAAATGCATATTCTCTAAGGATTTAGCTACCTGTTACAAATTTTGATAACTTTGTTTTCTTTATTATCTGGTTCTAAGTATGTTCTAACATACCTTGTGAATTGTTCTTTGACCTTTGGAATCTTTGGTAGTATGTATATTATTTAATTTCCCAAATATTTGGGAATTTTATAGGTATCTTTTATTATTGACTTTTAATTCAATTCCATTTGATCAAAGAGCATTCTATATGATTTCATCCTTTGAAATACATGGCCCAGAATATGTGGTCTAATTGTTGAGTGTTACATCTACAATCATATAAAGTGTGTATTTTTCTGTTGTTGGGTGAAGAATTCTGTGACAGTTGATAATGTTGTTCACATCTTCCACATTCTTACTAATTTTTTTGTTAATTTGTCAATTTCTGAGAGAGGAATATTGAAGTATCCACCTATGATTGTGGATTTCTTTGTATTTCCCTTTAATACTATCAAATTTTGCTCTATGTGTTTGGGAGCTTGTTTATTAGGTACATATACATTTAAAATCATTTTGCCTTCTTGATTAATTGACCCTTTTATAATTTTAATGCCTTTTTTCCTGATAATAGCCTTCACCTTTTAAAGTTACTTTGTCCGATAGTAGTGTAGCCGTGCTTTATTATACTTATATGTTTGCATGTTTTCCATCCTTTCACCTTCAGCTTGTTAGTGTGTTTCTTGTAAACATCATTTGGTTATGTCTTGCTTTTTTATCTATTCTGACACTCTCTGCTCCAGGATAAATTCCAGCTGAACTAAACATTTAAATGTAAAAATTACACTAATACAGTAGTAGAATAAACTATGGGAGATTTGAAAAGATAATTTTGGAGCAAGAAGAGGCCTTTCTCACTATAACAAAACCCACGATCCTAAAAAAAAATCAATGACTATGCCTCCATAAAAAGATTTGAAGTGCAAAATGGACCATGTGCAGTCAAGGGCAAATGACAAGCAAGAAAAATATTTGTATTTCATATCATAGCTATAAGACTTATTTCATCACTACTTAATGTATTTCTATGAATAAATTAGAAAATAAAAATTAATAGATAGATGGGGAAATGACATGCCAAGATAGCTTATAAAAAAGGAATTATAAACATCTTTTGAATAGAAACATTGTTGACTTTTCTCAAAACAGTGTGCCCTGACTAGTGTGGCTCAGTGGGTTGAACACTGGCCTGTGAACCAAAGGGTCACCAGTTGGGTTCCCAGTCAAGGGCACATGCTTGGGTTGCAGGCCAGGTCCCTGGTAGGGGGCGCAGGAGAGGCAACCACACATTGATGTTTCTCTCCCTCTCTTTTTCTCTCCCTCCCCCTCTCTAAAAATAAATAAATAAAATCTTTAAAAAAAACAATGTAAGTAAACATTCCAATAGCACTTATTTTTTTAATTATATTTTATTAATTATACTATGACAGTTGTCCCATTTTTTTCTCCTCTTTATTCCCCTCTGTCCTGCATTCCACCCCACCCACATTACCCCCCTTAGTTCATGTCCATGGGTCATACATATAAATCCTTTGGCGTCTCCATTTCCTATACTGTTCTTAACACCACACTATTTTGTACCTACCATTTATGCTTCTTATTCCCTGTACCTTTTCCCCTATTCTCCACCCACCACCTTCCCATCAATAACCCTTCCTGTGATCTACATTCTGTGATTCTGTTCCTGTTCTAGTCATTTGCTTAGTTTGTTTTTGTTTTTGTTTTTAGGTTCAGTTGTTGATAGTTGTGAGTTTGTTATCCTGATAGTACTTCTTATCTATACTGAACACACTCTTAATACAAAGTTGTTTAAGGGAAGGCAGGTCAGTAATCCTATCTGTCAGAATAGCAATTTACATACCCTTTGACCCTGCAATCCCACTTCTCAAATCTGTCCAGCAGACACACTAACCCACTTACAAATTTTTTTACAGTTTATTCATTACAGCATTATTTATTGTTGTGAATATTTGCAGCAGTATATCTCAACTATATCAGATTAAATAAACTATGGTACATAATACAATACTAAAAAACAGAACATTCCAAAATAGTTAAAATAATGAAGAAACTGCTCTAATGTACTGATAATGGATAGTCTCTAAGATATGAAATTAAGTGAAAAGCAAAAGGTTTAAAAAGTGAGCATGGTCTTCTACTACTGTTTGTACAAAGAATCATATATAATAGTTAATTCCAAGTATGTAGAATATTCCTAAACATACACCATATCATGGACACTGCAGGTTGCGCGTCCAGGGAGGACACGTGAATAGCCTGGGCCCGAGATGAGAGGGAGACTGTTTTACTGAGTACCATGTTGTGTCTTCTGAGTTTTAGATATTTAAATAAATTCTTTATTCAAAATAGAGAACAATGTTTCCAACATTGTAACAAGGTAAAATATATTGTTAAAATATCTAGCTTGCTACTTAAAATACTGTAACTAAAATCTAAAATCAAGATCCACTTTGTCTTCCTTTTACTCCTATTTGAAGTTTGTCTCCTCTGTGTTGACAGAAAAATGAAACAAAATATTTGACCCTTTGCAGGTGCTGCTCAGGGACTGCTTAGTGAACCACTCCACATACACTTGTCTTTCTTTTAAAGCTCCAACCACAGAGCAGATAATCTTGGAAGAAATATTGCTTAAATTGTCATATCACTCAAACACATGCCTGATAGTCTATGTCTTTAAAAGTTTATGAGTGAGTGATATAGAAAGAAGTGATTGCAAAATAGTTTCAGTGAATTTCAATTTTAAGGATTTGGGGATAAATAACCAAAAGGCTGGAAGTATGGTGATAGTCTTATTTTCTGTTTCAGATATTAAGCACCGCCGAATACCGATCTTGTTCTTTGCAAACAAAATGGACCTTAGAGATGCAGCGACATCTGTGAAAGTGTCTCAGTTGCTATGTTTAGAGAACATCAAAGATAAACCATGGCATATTTGGTAAAGTTTTAGATTTATTTTTCATTTTATCATTTTGAGAAAATCTCCAAGCTTCAGTGTTTTTTTTCTAAGCTCATTTTATAAATGACCTGACATGGTAGGAGATAAGCTAAGGATTTTGTTTTATAGAACGTAGTATTGCAGGTGTTCATGAATGTATTACTATTAAAACCCTTCAAATCTTTTGGGGCATAGAAAAATATAAACAACTCTTTAAAAGAACAAATTAAACAACCTGCTTACTCAGCCAACTTCAACCATGCTGATTTCCTTCTACACATTGAATAAGCCAACACAGTCCCATCTGAGGGTGTTTCCACTTGTTTCTCCCTTCGTCTAAATTATTCTCCAAAATAAGTTTGCTGGGCTCCTTCAGGAACCTTTCCTGATGATGCTCTAAAATAATCACTGTACCTTACCCTGCCTCATTTTTACCTCACTTTGCTTTTTATCTTGCTTTGTGATCTTTTCCCTTTTTTTCTTTGTTTTATAATTTGTCTTCTTACACTAGTACATTAGCACCATAAGAATTGGGGTTTTATGGGCTTTCTTCATTCTAAGCCCTGGAATTGTAGTACATGGTACTTAGTAAGTTCAAAATAAATACTTGTTTATTTGAATAAATATAAATGGAAATAATAATCTTGGACATACTAATAAGATTGAATTCACAAATAATGTCTGAAATTATTTTACATTATTAGGTAGTATTTAGTGCCTGCCACTACCTGTCATCAAACTCCCTCTATCCTATGGGGTTTTCCCTTTTTATACGATGATATATATGGAGAAAGGCTGAATACAGAGGCAGAGAAATCTCCAGCCTCTCGCAGAGAAAACAATACAAAGCAAGGAGTTAGTAGAGGTCAGAGAAGAACTTGAAGCTAACCTTGGTGCTGAAAGAGTAATAGAAGAGAGTGAGAAATCCCTGGAAACTCCTCAGCACTCAAGGCCTCCAGCTCCCCTTCCCAGGAGTGAGCACTGTCTATCTCACTTTCCCACTTCGTAAAGTGGGGAGTAAAACTCTTCCCACTTTGGAATCAGAACAAAAGTCTTGGGTTAGAATTTGAGATTCTGTGGTATTTTGCTGGTGAAGAATAGAGGGATTTTAAATAGGGAAATATCCTAAGATGGAACCTTTGCATTTCTCTACCTCATTTAGGTAAATCATATCTAAGTTGATAATGTCTAAAGTAAAATAATTTTAATTTTTCCATTGTGTTAAGTATTGTTAGTGCTTTGATAGAAAGTACAGCATTCAAAAACATGAGTCTAGTTAATAAAAGATGCAGTACTACTTTTAATTTTGAAGTAGAAGTTAATTTTGCAAATGGAAAAAATCTCTAATTAAAATAATTAGCACTTGAAATTTTAAAAACTTACTGAGTTGTGACATCTAAATATTTTTCAGTTAGAGAAAAAGTAATATCCTGATGCTATGACAATGCGGCATATTACAATTCCAGTTTCCGTGTTTTCTGTATACCTTATAGAAGGATGCCAAGTATTTCTTTAAATTTGTCTATAATTTTGACTTTTTAATTCAAACTGGACATCTCACTAAGTTTCAATTACTGCTTCATTTAAGTTTGTTTTTTTATTTTTTGCAATATTTTTAATGCATGTGTAAAATTGAAAATAGATGTATCCTTTTCCAGTTTTAGAGATAGAGGTAATGCACAGTGATGTAGAGATAAAATATTGCATGTCTCCTGCTATTGGTAGAAGTAAATTTACTGGGCAATAAAAGATTATAGAGAAGTATAATTTGGAAAATTAAAGGAAATTTTTATGGTTGATTTTTAACTAGTGTACTAAACATACAGTCAACTCTCATTTTCAGGATCTTATTGCAGTATTGTTCTTCCTGTGTGTGCTTTGACTCAGTCCCTGGCACGATATGTATGTTTTTTGATTATTTACAATCTTATAAGGGAGACAGATAATAAAACACATAAATAGATAAATATAAAATGTCAGCTGGAAAGGTGAAGAAAAGTAAAGTAAGATAATAAGATCAAAGAAATAATGATAGATACCCCTCTCTGAGATGTAGCTGAAGCCAGGGAGGAGTTCACACAAAGGTTTGGAGAAATAGCTTTCCAGAGAGAGAGGCCAGCTAGTGAGAAGGCTCTTGGGTGAGAATGTGTGATACCTGTTATATTTCAGGAATAGCAAGAAGTCCAAGCTGAGTGGAGCAGAGACATCCAGCGTGGATTTGTAGGAGATGAGACCACTGAGCAATAACCAGGGGCCATATCACATAGGGCCTTGTAGGACATGTTGAAGACTTTGGCTTTTATTTAGTTACAGGTCTTATGGCTTATTTGAAAGGAAAGTAGAATTCACACAGTTGGGAATAAGTAGGAAAAGATGCAGAGTCTTTGGTAGGGTAGTTAGTGACTCCTCCATCGAGGGGGAAGGATTTCCTCAGTATATTACTTACTTGATACTGCAGTCTTGTTTGGGACTGTGGGTGTGTGACAAAATCAATATATTCATCTTTGTTGATATGAATATTCGTTACTGATGTTTTGCTATTGATACAGACAATCCATAGTTTGCTTTGAATAATTGTGTATCCCATGCTGTTTGTTTCTGTCTTTATGTTTAAAATATAAGTCATATTCTTAATTTAATAAGTAATTCCTTGGAAGTAATTTCTGATTTGATTAGAATCAAATTAACTCTTTTAGGTAACTTGGTACATTACATTTTAAAATCATGCTTCAACACACTAAAAGGAACCCTAATTCAGAAGATCTAATTATGTATTCTTTTGCTCTTACATGATTATATTTTGAAAGAAAATGACTACCAGATCAGCAAAATGTTATGAAAAGCTATCAGACTGTCTTGGGAAAGACTGATACTCAAACAGTCTCTTTCATTTTGTTTTAGTTTATATAACTTAATTATAATTATTTATAAAATAATCACAGTGAGGATTTAAATTTACTCTCTTAAGAATAGAAAGACCTTGAAAAGACCCTGAGAGATATAGAAATGTGTATGCATATATATATATATCAAATATTTAATTGTCATAATAACCATATGAGGTCAATGATAAAATACTCCCCCATGTCACAGATGCTAAAATTGAAGCCAATGAGTATAAAACTATTACTGAAATCTCCTGTTTTGTTTTTTTTTATTCTACCAATTTACCAAAGTTATAATTACAGATTTATACCCTATAGATATCAAATTCCATTTCAAATAAAGTCACTGAATCTATGGCTAAATTACATCCTAAGTCAAACATTTCTAATAAATAGCTGCTCTTTAGTCACTGGGCAAAGTAGGAAAGAGGTGACTCTCAAAGTTTTCCACCACTGGAAAAATAATTCAAAGTATGTTTTTTAATGTCAGTCTGAGTACTATTCCTAAAATAATAACTTTTTGTTGATACACTTTTTAAAATGTCATACCAATTAAATCAGCACACGTTAGGAATAATTTTCTCATGTCCTCCTCCAGAACACTCAGACTTTTATTTTTTGTGTACATTCAGTTTTGGTGCTTAACCAGTTTTGTTCAGATATGTGTTACTAGAATATATTAATTGGCTATATGGAAAAGTTGTGGTTGTTTATTCTTGTAGTTCTGTGATATAATGAAATGGATGTGTTTCTCACGGATTTTATTTCAGTGCTAGTGATGCCATAAAAGGAGAAGGATTGCAAGAAGGTGTAGACTGGCTTCAAGGTACATGACAAAACACTGTTCATCCTCAGCTTTTATTTCCTTTCCATTCACATTTGTCTTTCCTTTTTTAACATTTTATTTTTATTTTATCACTGCCTTTTCCCCTTGTTTCATTTATTTCTGCCTTCAGAAAATGCACTACAGTAAGTATCCAATACCTTGCACCATTTACTTCTATTACATTTTTCTAAAGGATTTATTGAAATAAAGTGTTTGCATTTTTACAGTGAATTACATGACAACTGTAGAAATATTTTTAGTTTATAGCAATAAATTTCTATGAGATCTAGTAATAGAAGCACATATGAAGTTTGGAACAAATTTTAGACCTTACTGTCAATAACTTAAAATAAGTCTGCATAGCATGTATTTTAAGAATGCTTTACTCCATATATATTTTCATTTATATATAACATGTTTACATAACTTTTAATACTCATGTTTAGAATTATAAATACTGGTATTTTATCGATGTTTTGTATATTTTGGTTGTTATTCATCAAAATACTTATACTAAGTTGGTACTGGCTTGCTGTATCAAGGAATAAATTAAGATACATCATTTCTCCTTCCTTGGCTGGTGTGGCTCAGTAGATTGAGTGCCTAGGCTGGCGCCTGGGAACCAAAGGGTTGTCACTGGTTTGATTCCCAGTCAGGGCATGTGGCTGGGTTGTGGGCCGTGTACCCAGTAGGGAGTGCACAAGAGGCAACATTGATGTTTCTCTCCCTGTCTTTCTCCCTCCCTCCCTTCTGTCTAAAAATAAATAAATAAAATATTTTTTAAAAAATACATCATTTTTCCTAAGTTTATATTGTCTCTTAGTTACAGGAACGGCTTAAAGTGCAAAGACCCACACAAAGCAGAAGTGAATGAAACTGAGTTCTTTAGGTTCTTATTACAGATCATGAAGGTCAGGCCAAGAAATTTTCATTTGTGAGAATAACTGAGGATCATTCATATTAGGCATCTCCTGCTCTAAACAAGGGTTAATAACAAGATATTATAAATTCAAGTTTTAGTCTTGTGGCTATCAACTTAATTTCTTCTATACTATCCTTTTAATTCTAGTTATGTGTGATTTTTTTTCCCTCCTCTGTGTGTCATGCTGGATCTTTGAACAAAAAAAATATTATTTATGTATGGGAAAGAATAGCCTGTTTATCTGTGCATTGATATAATATTGCTTTGATTCAAAGTACTAAATATATATCTGATAAATATTTTTATATATTATCAGTAAAATATGGTGTTTTAGTTAATTTCACAGACTTATCAATTTTTCTGTATTGTATTTATGTAGTCATCATGATATTTACCATACACTGCAAAGAACATTCTAGTCATGATTTTTTTAATCATCCAAGGATATTTTTATTGATTTTAGAGAGAAGGAAGGGGTGGGAGGGGGGGAGAGACATAGAGTGGTTGCCTCCCCTGTGCACCCAGACTGAGGATCAAACCCACAGCCTAGGTGTGTGCCCTGACCAGGGAACAAACCTGCAACCTTTTTGTATACAGAGACAACGCTCCAACCAACTGAGCCACCTGGACAGGGCTAGTCATAATTTTATAATTAAGTGAAACTTAATTGAGAACTTCTAGTGGTTCTCAGAGTAACTACTGGAATTTTTCTGTGAACACACCAGCTTAGTTTCATAGACTGTGGTAAAGAAGTGGTCAAAGGGACAGATTCCTTTTGTTTTATAGGGATAGCCTATAAAACATAGGATGCAGAGGAGTATTACACACAAGCATATTTTCAGCCTTGACTCTTTTTTACAAGTGCTTATTATTGCTCACAGTGAAGATATAGTATAGATCAAGCCCTATAATTGTTCATAGCAAGTAATTCAAACTACAGTAATCACTAAAAAGTAGGTTGAGAGAGTCATCTGAATTTTATATCAGTAGCTCTCTGTTCCCTTTTTTTTTTTTGAGGGGGATGGGAGTACATATTTTGTAACAATGAGGCCACTAGGTGTTAGTAACAATCCAACATCATGGTGCCATTTGCCAACTCTGGTCTGTCACCTAATTTTTGTATCTCTGACTTTCCTGACTTCATTATCTTTGCATCTCATCTCCCACATCTTTGCAAAGAGGGTACATTGTTGGAAATACTTTGTGTTCTTGTGTTGCCGTATGTTTTATATAACTGTTACAACAGCTCTCTGCATGGTAAGTTGGTTGAATCCCTATTTTATGTAGATGTCATGGAATAGTATTTAAAAAGCACCTGGGCTCTTGAGTCTATCAGATTCATTCCACTAGCTATTTTTAGTTAACATCTTTCATCTTGTGAAGATTATTTTCTTCCTCTGTAAAACTTTAAAAAATAAAATGTCAAAATTGTACAGATTAAATGAAACACCATGCATTAAAATCCCTAGTTTAAGAAAACACTCAATAAATGTTAAATGTATCCTTTTACCAACTGCTCTATTTAATAAAGAAGGAAACTTTGTACATAGATTAAAAAGTTTATCAGTTTGTATTTGAATAGGAGATCTGTTGTTCATATTTCTTATGTAATAATACTTTGTAATTTGATGCTTCTGTCTCACTGGATTTCAAAAGAGGCAGAAACCTATTTTATAAAATAGGTAACAGTATGTAGGAGATTTGTCTGTGTCTATAACTAACTTATTAGCCAGAAGTTGGTATATAAATCTAACTCTGAAAGATGTTCTGAATTTACCTCTTCATTTTGCTTCCAAAATTCTGAAATTTCCTAGCATGATAAACAAGAAGGCCCTTGGACCAATTTAATCTTGTTATTTAGAGTTTAAGACTGAAATTCCAGTGGTAAAATATTAAATGACACATTTTGTGCCATGATTCCATTCTTTTTTGGAAGGATTCCCAATGATTACTTCTGTATTGCAGCCCAAAGACAAGAATCCCTGAGTAGATTATGAAGTATTTTTAAAAACCAACAGAGAGTGTATGGAAATCATCACAGAGATATAAGTTGTTTTCTAGCTCTGAAACTTTGAAGTAAGATATTTATAAAAAGAAATCCTCCCATGTGACTAAGGCAACTTACTCATTTTATCACTTTGTCTGTATGGGAAAGGTTAATACTTTCAGATTTTAATATAGGACTTATAAACTATTCATATGGTTGTTCCAGAGAAGAAAGATTGAACACACACTTAGTTTCATCCCCTCCTCAAATCTCACTAAGAATAAAGGGACTTTTGTTAAAGACATTAACCCTCAAGGGCAAAAAGAATAGGAGTGACAAAAATGGCAACCCCAAAATTTGGAAGCTGAATATATGATGAATGTTAAATGACTTAACAGATCAGATGAATGCTGAATGGTTTACCAGACCTAAAGACCTTTTCTCTTAACAGAGAAAGCTGAATTCTGAGCTAGCACTGGGGAAAGCTGAGAAGCATCCTGATTTATATTGCATATCCCCTCAAAGGCTCAATGTTGGTGAAAATTGTAAATCAGATGAGTTGGGGCTGAAGAGAAGACACAGTCCTACATCCTTATTCCAAAAGAATATTAGAAGTTAATTTTCTGCAGAGAGTCAAACGGCCTATCTCTGGACTAGCACAACTGTGTGTGGTAGTTCTGAACTGAAAATGATGAGTGACTGAAGTTTTCATACCAAATATTATAATCTGTTTCAGCTTCTACTTCTTCCAGAAGACACTGACAGTAGGCAGGAAATAAAAAGTCATTTTTGAAGAATCAGAAGCCTAAGAGAGAAGACCTAGTGGTGTTTACCACTAGGGAATCAGAAATTCCCAAGGAGATGGCTCAACTAGATACACTAGAATGAAGGCCATATTTGACAAACCTAACACACGTATCAAAATTCCGATCAGCTGTACAGTGTTTACTCATACATATGGGAAGGTGGCGAAGGGTCATCAGGCATATGAAGACGAAAACATGAATCATGGAACATGAACAAACAGGATAAATAGGTTAGAGAAAGTGGAATTTACTTAGGGAGAACATTTCAAAAAACAAGTATCAAAAAGAAAGAATCAAAAACTGAGCTCTTGGAAAATAATAATAGAATACTAGAAATGGAAAACTCAAAAGAAGATAAATAGCCCTGGGCAAGTAGCTTGGTTGGTTGGAGCATCATCCTGTACACCAAAACATTGCAAGTTCAGTCCCCAGTCAGGGCACATACTGGGTTGGCCAAAAGGTTCATTCAGTTTTTTCCATAAAATACCTCTACCAGCACTCAGCTGTCTTCAACTTCATTTGAAACAATTTTATTAGACTGTATTGTGACAGCTGTTATATCAGCATGCATTTAAAAAAAAACATCAAAATTGGTGAATTTTTGCATAGCATTTTAACATTGAAGATGGAAGAAAACAGGCAACATTTTCAGCATGTTATGCTTATTATTTCAAGAAAGGTAAAATGCAACTGAAACACAGAAAAAGATTTATACAGTGCATGGAGAAGGTACTGTGACTGATCAAATGTGTCAAAAGTGGTCTGTGAAGTTTCATGCTGGAGATTTCTTGCTGGATGATGCTCCACCGTCTGGTAGAACTAGTTGAAGTTTATAACAATCAAATTGAGATATTAATTGAGAAAAATCAACATTATACCATGCAGGAAATAACCAACATACTCAAAATATCCAAATCAAGTGTTGAAAATCATTTTTCACCAGCCTGGTTATGTTAATGTCTTCAATGTTTGGGTTTCACATAAGTGAAATGAAAAGAACTTTCTTGACTGTGTTTCCTCATGTGATTCTCTACTTAAACATAAGGAAAGTATTCTATTTTTTTTTTAAGATTTTATTTATTTATTTTTAGAGAGGGAAGGGAGAGAGAGAGAGAGAAACATCAATGTGCGGTTGCTGGGGGACATGGCCTGCAACCTAGGCATGTGCCCTGACTGGGAATCGAACCTGCGATGCCTGGTTCGCAGCCCGAGCTCAATCCACTGAGCTACGCCAGCCAGGGCGGAAAGTATTCTATTTTTAAAACAAATTGTGACAGGTGATGAAAAGTCACTTTACAAAGGATACTTTATAATAATGTAGAATGGAAGAGATCATGGAGCAAGTGAAATGAACCACCAACAACTACACTAAAGGCCAGTCTTCATTCAAAGAAGGTGATGTTCTGTATGTGGGATTGGAAGGGAGTCCTCTATTATGAGCTCCTTCCGGAAAACCAAATAATTAATCCCAAAAAGTACTGCTCCCAATTAGACCAGCTGAAAGCAGCACTCAACAGGAAGCATCCAGAATTAGTCAACAGAAAATGCATAATCTTCCATCAGGATAATGCAAGACCGCGTGTTTCTTTGATGACCAGACAAAAACTGTTATAGCTGGGCTGGGAAGTTCTGATTCACGTGCTGTATACACCAGGCATTGCACCTTCAGATTACCATGTATTTTGGTTTACACAAAATTTCTCTTAATGGGAAAACATTTAATTCCCTGGAAGACTGCCAAAGTCACCTGAAACAGTTCTTTACTCGAAAAGATAAAAAGTTTTGGGAAGATGAATTCATGAAGTTGCATGAAAGATGGCAGAAGGTAGTGGAACAAAACAGTGAAATACATTTTTCAACAAAATTATAAGTGAAAATGAAAATTTTATCTCTTATGGGTTAATTTAAAGCTGAATGAACATTTTGGCCAACCCAGTACTTAGGTTGTAGGTTCAATCCCCAGTCAAGGCATGGAAGGGAGGCAACTGATTGATGTTTCTGTTTCTCTCTCTCTCTCCCCCCCTCTCTCCCTCCCTCCCTCCCTCCCTCTCCCTCTCCCCTTCTCTCCCCCCTTTCCTGTCTTTCTAAAATCAATAAACATATCCTTAGGTGAGGATTTTTTTAAAAAAAGAATAAAGGCAATCTCTCAGAAAGTAGAGCAAAAAGACAAAGGATAGAAAATTGGAAAGGAAAGATAAAAATGTAAGGGGTCAGGTTCAGGAGGCCCAATATCCTAATAGTAGGAATTCCAGAAAAAGGGAACAGAGAAAATATGAGAAAAATCATCAAGTAAACTATCAAACTATTTTCAAGGACTAAATAAGTTTTTAATCGAAAGGCCTCTTGAGAGTTCAGTACAGTGGATGGAAGTATTCTCACACCAAGGTACATCATTATTAAAAGTCAACACTGAAGACCATGGAAGAGTCTACAAACTTTACGAGAAGAAAATAAGAGTTTCCATGTGAAGGATAAGGATACAGAATAGCATCATACTTTTCAACAGCTACACTTGGAAGCTGTAACATAATTGAGCAGTGCCTGGAACAGTCCTGGCACCTTTGTTCTCAGCCAGTATCAGTGTGTTGTGACTGTAGAATGAAGACATCTCCATCCATGGAAAGTCTCAAGAATTTACTTTCCATACCTTTTACTAAGGTAGACACTGAAAGGTGTACTCTACAGAAGTAAGGGAATAAACCAAGAAGAAAAAAATAAGGGATCATGAAACAAATGGACTAGCACAAGAGAGTGATAGTGGAGATCCTAGAATGACCATGAAAGACCTCATATTAAAATAACTGGGCAAGCATAGACAACAACCGGTCCAGTTTAGAGCATTATGGAACACTCTAGAGAAATTGATAAGACTATGTAATGTGCTTCATAATTATAAAGGCTTAAACAATGTAGGGTAGTGGGACTGAAGTGTAGGATTAAGTACATTAAAAAGCAGAGAGACAGGGATGGGGATAAGGAACCACACCACAGGAAACAAAATATAGTTGAAGCCAGGAAAAGTAAACATGATACCACCTGTCTCAACTGTGACTAGCACTTGCAGAGTCATTATGTTGGTAATAGCTACATTACTGTGTTAGGAAAATAGGACTATTGAAAACATTCTGAGGGTTGCAGAGGCCGGAATACGGGTACGCAAGACCTGAAGCCTCATTAAATGTAAGGAACTGATATTTCAACAAGTAATAATAAAAGTATATTATCTAGACATAAAGAGGTAATCACTTGAAAGGGCGTTGGAAGTAGTTGCCTATGAAAGGAGGAAGGAGATGATGAGGCGAGGGACTGCTGATTTATACAGACTTGTAGAGCTAGCTGACAGACTCTGTATACACAATTTACATGAAAATTAAAATCTGGAGTATGAGTTATACTTTTTTTTAAAAGTGTGCATAGATTTCTACTGTGTTCTTACAGATCTGCATTGGATTGTGTTAAAAAATAGATTTTGCCCTGTAGAGACTGATAATTTCTTATCTGTTTTTGTTATCAGATCAGATCCAGACTGTGAAGACATGAAAAGATAGTATTTGGAAACCTCAGCAATTCTCAGTTCAAGGAACATATCTTAAAACGAACTGAATACATTAAATTTTTGTAAAGATGTTGGTATATCTAAAAATATTTTATAATTTGCTTGTATTTATGGACTCTGAATAAACTTTATAAGAATATAGGACTACGGATTTGCCTATCTGGCCATTAATTATATGAAAACAAATCCTCAGCAGGGTTTCCCAAACTATCAACTTCTTGGTAAAGGTCTAACTTGATTGTAGTGAGAATGTTTATTCAGTTAAATCCATCTCACTATCTCATCATGAATTATGATATTTTTAACGTATTTTATTTTTTTAATTATCTTCTAAAAATTAGGTTTATAGTAGGACTGCAGTGTGATTGTGCTAGTGAAAAGAACCTTAAATACTCATAAGGGACCATAGGTAATTAATGTTTATTTAGATTTTTACTGTATGTCACCATCAATAAATCAAAATGTGATGTACCAACTATTGTGCTTTGTTTATGATGAAAGATAAAGCTGTGTTAATATGGCATTTGATGTTTTACTGTCAGACATTAGTAGATCTGAGACCAAGTTATGCTGAAGTTATTTATCCAATGAGTGTGTATTAAACATCTCTATACCTGTACTAGTCTGGCATGGTCCTACACAATGGTGATACAAGATAAATAAGATATATTCCTTATCCTCAGAGAACTTAAAATTTAATGAGGGAAAATTTGAGAATCTTTTAATATATCACATTTAATTTTATTTCATTGGCTGAGTGAAAATATTTTATCTTCAGATTAAGAGTTACAACAATTAATTAATGTACAATTCTTTAATAATTATAACTGCTTATTTCTTTGAAATTCCCCCCGTTTGCTATAGTACGCTGTTAAAATGGAATGACTCACCAGACTGTTTTTTTCTCTGAGCATGAACTGCTACATAAATGTTCTTTAGAATTTTAGACATATCTCGGGTCTTTACAGTAAGAAATTGTGTTATTCTCACAACTTAATTAGAGACCACTTAGAATTATGAACTCTAAATAGAAACTTTGATTTTAAATCAAACACTGGGAAACTGTACAAAGCAGTGGTATCAATTCTGAAAATTATTTCATATAAAGAAAAAGTGGAATATTCAGTGTGTAACATCTTAAACATCCTTAGCTGTGCAAATGATTTTTTTAAAACAGGCAAAAGGTGAGTAATAAAGATGTGTTATAGTAACTGCAGTTGTTGTATGTTTCAGAGATTTGAATAAAATAATCTTAAAGCTACAGTAAAAGTTCTGTAATTCACTTTCTCATAGTCCTGAAATCCCATTGATTTGGAATTTGGCAAATTGAAAGTTACCCAGGGTCTTCCAGTGGTCTCACATGTTAAGCTACCTTGCCAACCATTTATAAATTGTTTTGATGAGGATAAAAAGTGAGACTTAGTAATCGAATTGACTCAAATACAAAAGGGACATAATGATGAAAACACTGAATGTGATTTAACAAAAAAACCCCACTGATATTCCTTAACAATTTTAGGAAGATGCAGAAAGGGGTGATTAAGAGAATTCAAGTCCTCGTCTATCATATGGTAACAATAGCAATAATAATAGTTATCTCTCCGATCACTATATTTTGAACAAGGTATATCATATATGTGATTTAGTATCATTTAATCCTCAGTAGCTTTATGTGGTAGGTTCTATTATTTGGTTTATAAACAAGAAAACTATAGCCTAAAATGTTAAATAATTTGCTGAAGGTCCCAGAGTTAGTGAATGGTGGCACTAGGATTCAGAACCAAACAATCTGTTTAAAATAAATTATTCAAGAGACAAGGGTGTTACAGATATTAGAAATGTAGAGATACCTGCCATAAGGATAGCTAAAAGGGTTGAAAAGTTTCTCATTGTGGAGGGAGACCAGGATTGGAGTGGGAGGTTTTCAGAGATAAAGGACGGCTATTTTTTTCTTGTTTCTTGTTATAAGTCTATTATCATGTCAGATTTTAAATTCTGGGCATAAATGACTGATAAAAGTAATTCTTATGTTGGTATTCAATTAATTAGTATTGTACAGACTATAGGAACTTACACCTATGCAAATATTTAGGCAAAAGAGAAGTACTTTTTCCTTTGTTTTCATGATCTTCATATCTGGTTTGCATTATGTAAACATCCATTCTTACGCTACAATTTCATGTCAAGATTATGTAGAAGCAAGTTAGGCAACAACAGCCACAGGATGCCATACAGGTGTATATAAGCTGAGGTTGTTGTGTTTGCATTTAACATCATGCAATTAAAATTTATTGCATTATAAAGTTCAAGCAGATGTTTTTTCATGTTTAGACATCACTCTGTAACCAAGCTTAATTTATAAGCTCTGCATTTCAATATAACAGCTCATAAAGTGTTCAGAACTTATCCTATTGTATACTTTGCATTTAAATATTTATATGGAGCCCCATTCAGCCTGCGCTTTGTAAATCACAAAAGGCCTGTGTTTTGTATTTCTTTTTCATTTATAGGTTGTCTGCTAAAAATTATGACCTGCCTCCTGATTGCTCGAGTTATTTTTTTCTTTTGGAATTGTTGGCATACCACATTGTTCTTGACTCTTGCAAATACCTAACATCCTGCATGTAACTCTGGTATATTTAAAATGTAGCATTTTAACTGACTTTGTGCATATTTCTGCTTTCTAATTATTCCTTTTTAGTTTAAAAATAAAACTGATGTTAAAATTTCACTTAATGGTTGTAAAAATAGATTATTTCTGTGCTTGGAGAGAGATACTATAATGATTGAGAAATTGTTATTGTATTTGACTGTTTCAGGCAACTTATTCCATTTTCATACTGAATCTTCCTCCTTAAGGATGCTTTGCTGGGGTTTGCACGGGATTTCCTCAGGCCTGTGACTCTTCCTTCTGTTCACTTGATTTCAGTGCCACACTCAGGATTTCTCAACATGCAGTGTTAAACTGTTTTCTGGTGACTTAGAATAAACCAGGAAGGACAAATTAAATCTTTCTCCATATTTTAAGTCACTGAGTAATGCTAGAAGTCATACAGGAATGGTAGGTATTTTGAAAATGTAATTTGGTTGGGAACATAATAGTAATAAACATTTTTACAGCTTGTACTATGTGTCCTGCATTTTCTAAGCACTTTACATAGGGTGGGGCAAAAGTAGGCCTACAGCTGTCTGTTTGCAAAGCACAGTTTATTCTTGTTTATCATTTATTGCACTGTTTTCCACATGGACAACTGTAAACCTACTATTCCCCATCCTGCATACAGTCATACCTCACTTTATTGTGCTTTGCTTTATTGCCCTTCATAGCTGTTGCATGTTTTCCAAACTGCAGGCAAGACCCTCCACCAGAGGGTTACAACTGACTTTATTGTGGTGGTCTGGGTTTCTATCCGCAGCATCTCCAAAGTTGGTGTGTATTAATTTATGTAAACCTCATAGCAACCTTATGAGGTATACCATTCTTATCTGTATAGGCTCTGCAGGATTTCTAAGCCCTTATATCAACACTAAGCTGTTTTTATGTGCCCCTGAGCTAATGATTTTGCATTTTTAAAGCCACCTCATACCCATGTGAACACACGTTATCAAAATACTGTTGACTATGTTCACTATACTGTACTTTACATCCCCATGACTATTCTGTAACAGTGAATTTGTACTTCTTAATCCCTTCACCTTTTTGACCCATCCTGACCCCCTACCATCTGGCAGCCATCAAAATGTTCTCTGTATCTGGGTCTATTTCTCTTCTGCTTGTTTGTTTTTTAGATTCAGTTGTTGATAGGTATGTATTTATTGTCATTTTATTGTTCATATTTTTTATCTCATTCTTTTTCTTAAAGAAGACCCTTTAACATTTCATGTAATACCGGTTTGGTGGTGATAAACTCCAACTTTTTCTTGTCTGGGAAACTCATTATTGGTCCTTTGATTCTAAATGGTAGCTTTACTAGGTAGCATAATCCTGGTTGTAGGTCCTGGCTTTTCATGACTTTGAATATTTCTTGCCAGTTCCTGCTGGCCTGCAAAGGTTGTGTTGAGAAATCAGCTGACAGTCTTGTTGATTCTCTCTTGTAGGTAACTAACCGCTTTTCCCTTGCTGCTTTTGAGATTCTCTCTTTGTCTTTAATCTTTTGCATTTTAATTATGATGTGTCTTGATGTGCGCCTGTGGCCTCTTTGAGTTCATCTTCTTTGGAACTCTGCCCCTCCTAAATGTGTCTATTTCCCTCACCAAGTTAGGGAAGTTTTGTCATTTTTTCAAATAGGTTTTCAACTTTTTGCTCTCCTTCCAGCATTTTCATGATGCAAATGTTGGTGCTATTGAAATTGTCTCAAAGTCTTCTTATACTATCCTCATTTTGGGTTTTTTTCAGTATGTTTTATTGATTATGCTATTATAGTTGTACCATTACCCCCCTTTATTCCCCTCTGCCCTGCACCCCCCTCCCACAAGCATTCCACCCTAGTTCATGTCCATGGATTGCACATATAAGGCTTCTGTACTATTCTTAACCTCCCCTTATTTTGTACCTACCATTTATGCTTCTTATTCCCTGTCCCTTTTCCCCTCCCTCTCCCCACTGATAACCCTCCACGTGATCTCCATTTCTGTGATACTCTTCCTGTTCTGGTTGTTTGCTTAGTTTGTTTTTGGTTTTTTTAGGTTCAGTTGTTGATAGTTGTGAATTTGTTGTCATTTTACTGTTCATATTTTTGATAATCTTCTTTATTTTAGATAAGTCCCTTTAACATTTCATATAATAAGCGTTTGGTGGTGATGAACTTCTTTAACTTAACCTTATCTGGGGAGCACTTTATCAGCCCTCCCATTCTATGTAATAGATTTGCTGGGTAGAGTAATCTTGGATGTAGGTCCTTGCCTTTCATAACTTTGAATACTTCTTTCCAGCCCCTTCTTGTCTGCAAGGTTTCTTTTGAAAAATCAGCTGATAGTCTTATGGGAACTCCTTTGTGAGTAACTGTCTCCTTTCCTCTTGCTGCTTTTAAGATCCTCTCCTTATCTTTCATCTTGGTTAATGTAATTATGATATGCCTTGGTGTGTGCTTCCTTGGGTCTAACTTCTTTAGGACTCTCTAAGCTTCCTGTACTTCCTGAAAGTCTATTTCCTTACCAGATAGGGAAGTTCTCCATTATTTTTTCAAATAAGTTTTCAATTTCTTGCTCTTCCTTTCTCCATCTGGAACCCCTATGATTTGGATGTTGGAACATTTAAAGTTGTCTCAGAGTTTCCTAAGCCACTCTTCACTGTTTTGAATTCTTATTTCTTCATTCTGTTCTGGTTGACTGTTTATTTCTTCCTTCTGCTCCAAATCATTGATTTGAGCCCAGTTTCCTTCCCATCACTGTTAGTACCCTGTGCATTTTCCTTTATTTCACTTTTCATAGCCTTCACTTTTTTCTCTATTTTGCAACCATACTAAACCAGTTCTGTGAGGTCCTGATTACCCATGTTTTGAACTGTGCATCTGATAGGTTGGCTGTCTCTTCATCACTTAGATGTATTTTTTCTGGAGCTTTGATCTGTTCTTTCATTTGGGCCATTTTTTTTTGTCTCAGCACACCTGTTACATTGTACAGGCAGAGCCTTAGGTATATGGGCTAAGGGCAACCCACATCACTGCGTAGTGATACTGTATGTTGGGGAGAGGTCTAAGAGGGAACAGTGCCACTTGCTCGGCTTGGCTGGCTTTCTGTCACTTCTTCCACTCCCCACCTGCAAATTGGGCCCTTCTGGTGCTGATTCCCAGATGTATACACTCTAGGACCTTGTGGGTCTCCAAGGGACTCTTCTGTGAGGCTAGGAGTTTCTCCTACCACCTCAACACCCACATTTTTTTTCAGTCAGAGATTTTGAGGCTGTATATTCCCCGTGCTGGAATCCTGGGTTGCGTGGTCTGTCTCACTCCTCAGTTGTTCCTCTCAGTTTATTCGCACACAAGTGTGGGACCACCCACTTCTTCAGCTACTGCCTCACCATGAGTCCTCTCCACCCCTCCTACCGGTCTGGATGAATGTTTCTTCTTTAACTCCTTGGTTGTCCAACTTCCATAAAGCTCAATTTTCAGGCAGTTCTAGTTGTTTTTTGTTTTTAAATTTGTTGTCCTTTTGGTTGTGCGAGTCACTGATTTGCCCCTCAGCTTCATATATTCTGTTGATTACCTGTAAATTATTTTTCATTTCAGTTAGTGTATCCTTCATTTCTGATTGGTTCTTTTTTATGGTTTTCATGTCCTTTTTTATGCCACTGCAGTTCTCACTAAGTTCATTAAGTATCTGTATAACCAGTGTGTTGAACTCTGCATCTACTAGATGGCTTGTCTCCATTTTTAGTTGTTTTTCTGGAGTTTTGTTGTGTTCTTTCATTTGAGACATGTTTCTTTATCTCCTCATTTGGGCAGCTTCCCTGTGTGTGTTTCTATGAATTAGGTAGAGCTGCTACATCTCCAGCTTGGTGGAGTGGCTTTTTGTAGTAGGTGTCCTATAGAGTCCAATTGCGCAGCCTCCCCAATCACCCAAGTGGGGCATAGCAGGTATGCCCCCGTACCCCATGTGGGCTTGTACACCCTCCAGTTGTTGAATCTTGATTGCTATTGACACATCAGTAGGAGAGATTGACCTTAGGTCCATCAGCTGCAAGGACTGGCTCCGACCACCATGAATAATCAGCTGTACAGGGGCCTGCCCCCCTCCAGAGCAGGACTTACTTTGTCAGGGCTCTGGTGCTTGCTGAGTCCACCCCTTGAGAATGTTGCTTGTGGAGGTGATTGGGTGGTGCTTCAACATGGCCTGAAGCTGTCCACCAGGTGTGCTGGCTCTGGGGCTTCCTGGAAGGTGCAGGCCAAGGTCAGCCACTGCCTGTGTCCTACCCAGGGCCACACAGCATGCACTACAAAGTTATCTGCAGATGGCTGCTACTTGTACTGGGCTGGGAGGTGCCCAGGAGAGGCAAAGGTGCGAACCAAGGCTGGCTGCTGCTAGTACCAGACCTGGGGCCACTTAGTGAGGTGTATGGGGCTCATTGAGACCAAATGCTGCTTGTTTGAGAGACTTTAGGGAAGCAAAGCTCATACCAAGACAGGTATTAGTATGGAAAAGGCACAGGAAACAGCTTGAGTGGGCCCTCAAGCTAGGTGGGGCAGGACTCGGGAAATTATCAGGGTGGGTCAAACAATGTGAGCCCTGTTGATGGAGTCTCAGTAACAGCGCCTGCTGGCCAGCTCTGTAGTGGGAGAAGGAGGGTTCATCAAAGGAATAATGGCCTCTCCACCAACCCAGCTCTGACCCTGATCCAGACAGTTCTTTTTCTCTCTGTATGTCTCTGGTGCCTTTCAAGCTGCTGCCCCCATGCTGGAGCTCGGGGTGGGGGGGGGGTGTCCAAGTAAGTTCCTACTTGGGCCCTTTAAGGGGCACTGCCTGGGACTCCAGAAACTTTCCATCTCCTTTAGCCACAATCACCACTGACTTTTACGGCCAGAAGTTATGGGGCTTCTCTTTATGGCACTGGATGGAACCCTGGGCTGGAAGGCCTGGTGTGTAACTGGGACCCCTCAGTCCTCAGGGGGTACCTCTGCAGCCAAGATATCCCTCTCAATTTTATCTGCCACGTGTGGGTGTGGGACCAGCCCATTCTGCATTTCTGCCCCTCCTACCAGTCTTGTCTTTAAATCCCCAATTGTAGAACTTCCATTCAGCTCGATTTCAGGTGTTTCTGAATGATGGTTCTGTAGTTTAACTGTAATTTTGATGTGGTTGTGGGAGGGGATGCGAGTACCAAATTTACCTATGCCCTCATCTTTTCCAGAAGTCTAAAACCTTTCAAAAAAGAAAAGAAAATGGAGGAGCAGTGGATACTATAGGCAGCCTACAAAGCCTAAAGTTATCTACTGTCAGGTGCTTTATGTAAAAACTCTGCAACCCTTGTCATAGAGGTTGAAAGGAGGCAAGAGATGTTAAATAACTTCCCTATGGTCATACTACAAATAAACAGAGGTTCCAGATTTTGAGTTTAGACAATCTGGCTCCAGAATCTGTATTCTTAACCTCTAAAGGCTTCTCAAAAAGCTATAGACTACTTTAAAATTGGATAGAACAAGTTGAAATCACTTCTTTTTAAAATAATCATATGAAAGATGAAATGACTGAAAAGGCATGCTGTTTTTTCCCCCCAAGTAAGACTGATGTCTCAGCCTTCTGAAGGTTTTTTTCTTCATTTTCTTGAAATGGGTATCAACAGATTGGGCAGAATCAGAAACCACAGATGTGCTAATATTTTAAAGTAAATCATACAAAGGTTATCCCCATGCATCTGGCTTGGAGTTCAGCTTTCATGATTTTTACCAATATTTTGAGATATATGATAACTAGTTGATTGTCTTGAAATGTATATGATAACATATGGAAACATTTCTCACTCAGTTTGTTCATATGCATTTTAAGTTAGGTGACCACAAGGAACAAACTATAGCTAAAAATATTCTTAATTATAATAGCTGTACCTCAGTCTTCTAAATTTTTGCGTTTTGACTAGAGAAGTAAATATATCCACAAAAGACTAGGCCCAGAAATCAATCAATCAATCTCTCTCTTTCTGTCTTGGAAAAGTTCATAAGTCCTCCCAAATATTTTGTGAAATACCATAATGTTATAGTAAAATGTTACTAAAATAGGTGTATGACAGGGGTGTCAAACTCATCTTCACCAGAGGCCACATCAACCTCATGGTTGCCTTCAAAGGGCGAATGTAATTTTAGGACTGTGTAAATGTAACTACTCCTTCATTAGGGGCCAGGAGCTCAGAGCTGCCGCCGGGTAGAAACAAGGTGCCGGACCGGATAAAACAAGGTGGAGGGCCGGATTCAGCTGGTGGGCCTTGTGTTTGCCACCTGTGTGTATGTTACTCTAGTTAAATATAATCACTAATGTTGAAGTTAAAGCCGATTTCACATCCAAGCTCCATCTACTTAGGCACAGTGTGGTGTGTGTGATGGTATCAGGATGCACCATCCTAACATCATACATAAGCTCACACTTTACTCATTTTTGTGACTACTAACTTTTCTCCCAGGGCTTTCATGAACAGATTTCTAGATATATCTTACGAGTATATCATTCTTGCCATGTTTTAAGGTTTGTCATTTTGTTTGCAGTCTTTTTTTTTGTAACTCTTCAATGTGATACATCAATTCTTCATCTGCTCTTGCCATTTCTTAGAACTTTATTCTGTATTTGATAATTTCTAATGCATTTTTTAGATCTTGAATCAATAATCCAAGTATTTTAAATACTGTCTACTAATTTGTAAGTGTAATTTATAGCTTCACAAAATATCACTAATTATCCCTTTTTACATTGTGAAACCCCCATACTGTGAATAATTTCATTTCTAGATAGCAGGACAGGGTTTTTAAAGAAATTTTATATCAATAAAGCTTTCTAAGACCTTATATCAACATCTATCTTGTTAATATTAAAAGTTCTCTTTTCTGTCCTGGCTGATGTAGCTCGGTGGAGTGAGTGCTGGCCTGAAAACCAAAGGGTCACTGGGTCAATGTCCAGTCAGGACACATGCCTGAATTGCAGGCCACGTCCCCAGTAGGGGGCGCACAAGAGACAACCACACATTAATGTTTCTCTCCCTCCTTTCCTCTCTAAAAATAAATAAATAAAATATTTGTTTAAAGTTCTCTTTCCTAACATGGCATACATCTAACACCAGACAATTTTTAAATGTTAATGATATTTTTGCTGCTTATGAGGGGATGTTGGCTTTATATAGGCATGAGGCAGTATTTTTCAGCTCATTAGATTCCTAGATTTAACATGTAGAAATAATATCCATCACAGAGCTTGTTGGAAAATGGGAAGAAACTTAAGGAACAGATTATAGTTCTTTGTAAAAAGAGATCAGGACAAGCCTGAGGCTTCCGCTCCATGCTAAGTGGACAGCCTCTTAGTCTTTCTGCGAATAGGGCTTGCTCTGCAGTAGATAATATTCAAGCAACAATTGTGTTTAGGAAGCCTACAATTATATTTCCTTTTAATATAACATCAGAATTACTATCACTGCAAGAAGACCTTATTTAGCCTTAAAGGTTATATAATACTCTATATTTAACTTAATTATATCCTTATTTTTATTAGGTTTATTTACATATCTATTTATGTATTCTACCTCCCATAAGCAAACTGAGAAAGAGTATCTATATACTAAGGTTAGTTCATAGTAAAATGGAAAACCATAATACTAATAGTGTCTTATACTAAGAAAACCTTGCAATTGTTTGGTTAAATCATTTTTAATTTTTTTCTTTGGTCCTTCAAATTGTTCTTCAAAAGGCCTAAATTAATATTAGTGTATATGAATCTGGTAAGGTAGTCCTCTAATCAACTGCAGTCAGAAAAGAATAATTTAATAGTATAACTACACATGTAAACTCTCTAATTATAAAGAAGGAACCTGAATCTTTTATCTTGTTACAAAGAATAGTTATCTAGTGGGAGAGGTTAGGGCCCTGGTATCCTGGATAGAACTCTGTCTCATCTAAGCTTTCAGAAAAGTCATGATCCCAGGTTGCTTTCAAGTCTGTGTACCATTGATGAGTAGATGTCTCACTAATTGTACATTTGCTTATTCCAGTAATCCCAGAGCACAGCCTGGAAACCAGAAAATGAACACATTAGGTATTGACATGGCTTTGCAACAATTGTGTGTCGGGGAGGGGGGGGAGTATTGATTTTTTAAAAGAGTGAAACATCAATTTGTTGTTCCACTTACTGATGCATTCACTAGTTGCTTCTGGTATGTGCCCTGACTGCAGATGAAACCCACAGCCTTGGTGTATCAGGATAATGCTGTAACCAACTGAGCTTCCTGGCCAGGGCACAACAATTGTGTTTTAAATGTTTGAGTCTTTTTTATAATTCTTTACTGAGGAAGCTGATGCATTTTATCATTCTTTCATGACTAGTGACTTTCTTAGTCACTTTTGTCTTGAATATTCACTCACCATCTGAGATCTTATTCTGATTTCTATCTGAAGTGTTCTAAACAGGTATAGTATTCGTACAGTTCGTTGTGGAAAATCTTAACATATTCTATTAAATCAAACCACATGACACTGCCATTCTGTATGCCCAAAGTGGCTGAATGATAGCACTTTAATATGGTTCAGCTGAGATCACCTAGAAAGAATTTCATGGGGAACACCTAGGCAGCCAGAACCTTCCTAGCCTGGCCCAAAAGAAACCTGTGGTGAAAAATGTAGCTACAATACTTTGTAGTTCCATGCCTCGAACTTAACCACTAATCTGAGAGATTCCTTAACTTTTCAAAATACTGTGTTGACATGTTTTATGAACCACTTCAGAATATCTCAGTCTCAGCATCTTGTTTCAGCTGCCACTCCTTTTAAGCGCCACCTTGTAAGCACTCGATTGTGCCCCACATCTTTCATTTCCTGATTCAGAGCTTCCCTGTTTTGGCTCCCTTTTCCCCACCAGTACCATTCATACATCACCCAGCAGGGGAGCCATTGACCAGTGGGAGACAGGAGCCAGTGCGTAAATTCTTCCCTTTTCCTGTTTCTCATCAATCCTGGACAGTCTCGAGACTGACAATTTATAGCTTCTGGGATGGTTCCTCTGAATCTAACAATTAGTCACATTTAGCAGCAGCCAGCTACATAGCATGTCCTCATATTACCTGCCTCCTAACCTGCCTTATTCTCCTTTTCCAGAACTTTACTCCCTAATAAAGTAATAGCACAGAACCCTTCTTCTTTAGCAGTGCTTTCTGAGGAACCCAGGTTAATATCCCAACAGTAGTTCTCAAATTTTGGTCAATCACTTATGCTAAATACATATGCTGAAGTGCGAGAAGCATTCACCTACAATACTTTTTTCCATTTTAAAATAGACTTTAGCCCTGGCCACATGGCTCACTTGGTTGGAGCATTGTCCCATATACCAAAAAGTTGCAGGTTCAGTTTCCAGTCAGGGCACATTCCGGAGGCAGCCAGTGTCTCTGTCTCTGCCTCTCTCTGTCTCTGTCTCTCTCCAACTCTCTCATATCACTAAACATATCCTCGGGTGAGGATTAAATAAAAAAAATAAAATAGACTTTATATTTAGAGAAGCTTTAAGTTCACAGCAAAACTGAGCAGAAGATGCAAAGATTTCCCCCACACTCCTAACTCCACATCCTGGTAGCCTAGGATTTTGAAGCACATAAACATCACCCCCAGGTCAGCATAATGGTAATGAGTTTATCAAAAGCTACCCTTGAAGTTATGGTTCAGGATAACTTGGAATAAGCACACTTTGCCCTATCTCCCAACTATAAAACCTACAGAGACCAGCTATTTGAGTGCATGGACCAGCTACCTGAGGACTGTGAGAAGAAAAAGGTAGCAGGCAGATGGAAAAAGATGAGTTTCACATGCCATGAGGTATCTCCTCTTCCTGCGCTTAAGGCTGCATAAAACCCAGAGTTGGTCATCTGTGCAGGCAGAGTTCCAGGAAAAATTTTCTGATTGTCATTCAGAGTGGTAAGGAGTCTCCTAATGATCAGCAAAAGGTAAGGAAATACTCCATTCTTCTTTGCTGCATTTTGTTGTGCACCAGCAGTGGGGAAACAACCCACGGACAGCTGAAATTCTGAAGAAGGGGAATCGTGCTCTATAATCAGAGGAGCTGTGGTCCCAAGAGGATGTGGTGAATCCTCCTTACTTTTGTTCTGTCTTCCCACTGCTTGGTCCAGATGGGGATGCATTCACAGAAGTACATGGTAGAGAGGGGTACATAAAGCCCCAGCTCCACAGATAGAGGATAAAAAGGGGGGAACCCAGAGAACTATAAAGATTGGGGGAGGGAAGAGATCAGCAAAGCAAGCCCATAGAGTCGTTTATGGATTCTTAGCCTTACCCTCATTAAATAGCATCCAGACTTTGAGAACAGAATTACAGTTTACCTATGACCCAAATCCAAAACTGGCCACTGGGTGGCACATACACATGGGCTAGACCTACATAAAGCTGAACAGTTTTTTTTTTTAAAACAAATTACATTGAAACTACAAGACTGGTTGGAACTTTTGGCCTGAGTCCAACCAGATTGCCCTCTAAAAATTTTCAACAGTCTCCATAAAATTTAAATAAAACTCAGGCTCTCATAACTTAATATTCAAATGTTTAGTATACAATCCAAAATTACTAAATATACCAAAAAAATAGAAAAGCACACGGGAAATGAAAAAGTAGCTGATGTCAATGCCAGCATGACACAGATGTTGGAGGTAGCTAATAAAAACTTTAGAACAGTTTTATAAAAGTGCTCAGAGTAAAGGTGAACACTCTTGAAATAAATGGGGAGATAGCCTCAGCATGGAACTAGAAACAACAGAAATAACTAGAAATGAAAATTCGTAAACTGAAAAATACAATAATGAATAAAAATTCACTGCATGGGCTCAATTACAGAACGAAAAGGAGAGGAAAGACTCTAAACTTGAAGGTATATTAATAGGAATTATCCGATCTGAACAATAGGAAAAAAGATTGAATAAAAAAATTAACAGAGCCTCAGGGGCTTATGGGACAATATCAAAAAATCTGTGTTCTTGTAATTAGTGCCCCAAAAGGATAAAAAGGAATATAGAGCAATTAAAAGTATTTGAAGCAATAATAGCTGAAAACTTACCAACTTTGGTGAAGGGTATAACCTACAGATTTCAGAAGTTCAGATTGAAAGCAGCCAGAGAAGCCCTGGCTGGTGTGGCTCAGTGGATTGAGTGTGGGCTATGAACCAGAGGATCGCCAGTTCGTTTCCCAGTCAGGACATATACCTAGGTTGCGGGCCAGGTCCCACTATGGGGCACGCAAGAAGCAACCACACATTGATAGTTCTCTCCTCCTCTTTCTCCTCCTCTTCTCCTCTCTCTAAAAACAAATAAGTGAAACCAAAAAAAAAGAAAAAGAAAGTTCCTCTTGTAAGGAAATACAGTAATCTTAAGTTATTCATAAAAAGAAAAAGAAAACAGCCAGAGAAAATGACATATTCCTTATAGGAAAATAAAGATTCAAATGACTGCCGATTCCTTGTTAGAAATCATTAAATTTAGAAGAAAGTGGCGTGCTGTATTTAAAATACTTTAGGCACAGACAGGACATCCAGCAGCTGCTCATGAACAGAATCCAAACACACAGACGTGAAGCTGAGCACTCCCACACCACAAAGAAAGCGACCGCACTAGAAGGGAATCCCCTCATTAAATGTCCAATTGCTTGCAACATCCAACAAATATTCTCTACTGGCAAGACTCAGCAGATGATTCAACTAGTCCTTTAACAACAGAAATGTGCTGAAACAAACCACATGGACTAGCTTTCCTAAATTGTTCAATGGGAACTTGGCTTCCCTTGAAGAAAGAAGGGACTAAGATGATCTTAATGTTTCTGTCATCTTGATGCAAGAGGCAACAGCAGGAGAATGTACACCCTACAGAGGAGTGTGCTTCAGAGACTTTGAAATACTAACTACAGCCAGCTGTAGGAGCAAAGTAGGAATGGATTGATCACACTTTGAAAAATCAAGCTAAACTGACACAATCTCTAACCAAAAAATGTACTTGATTCAATCATCCCCTCCGTATCATGAGTTCTTGAAGCATCTCCCTGGCTGCAGAGAGCTGCATTAATGGTGATGAAAATGGACTCAAAATTTGACTGGTCTTCAAGGTTGACTGAGTCTCTCAGGAAGCTGTTGGAGAGTAGAGCTTGCTAATCAGGGAGGAGAGAGTGCTGCACACCTTTATCCCCATCTGCTGACTCCACCTCAGGTGAAGCTAACTGCACAAGGAAACCACTTGGCATCAAGGGATCAAGGCTCTGAGGGAGTCAGGGAACCATACAGCACACAAGACACCTGGGAGACTTGAAGTGAACAGACCCAGACCACTCCTCAACAAGCTCCTCAAGATCAAGATATTTTATATTTCCAAAAATTAAATTCCCAACTTCAGACTGACTCTGCTCATATAATGGTTTACAGCCACAAGAAATTAACAAATGCAAGGAATCAGATCAAATTAACCCAGACTCGACAGAACATAGTTCCAAACTTAAAAATGGGTTGCAAAAGTTTATTTGCAAGTTAATTGTATGGACATTGGATTTTCCCATTTTTAAGTTAACATTCAACAGTAGACTTCAGTCAAGATGGAGGAGTAGGTAAACATTGCTCTTCTCACACAACCACAACTAAATTATAAGACAACTCTTACCCAGAAATGTCAGAAAATTGAGCTGTATGGAAGTCCAACAACCAAGGACTTGAAGTCACATTCATCCAGATGGGTAGGAAGGGTGGAGACACAGAAACACAGAATGGGTGGTCCCACGCCCACATGTGGTGGATGAAAATCAGGAGGGATACCTTGGGAGCAAGGAATCCCAGCCCCAGACCTGACCACCCAACCCAGGGCTCCAGTGCTAGGAAGATAAGTCCCAAAACCAGGATGGGTTGGGCAATGGAAGAAACTGCGGGATTCTCAAGTGTCTCCTTTTAAAGGGCTTACAGTGGTCCTAGGATTTATGGAGACTCACTCACTCTGGGCTCCAGCACCAGGACAGCAGCTGGAAAAGCACACTGGCATTCAGGGAGAAACCGAAGTATCTGGAATCAGGGCGAGTGCCAGCGGACAGCTTCCTCCTGAACAAAACTCCAGAGGCCAGGCAGCAGCCATTGTCCATTTTCTGGCCTCCCCAACACAGAACCACAGAGCAGTTACACCCTATTTGAGACTCCATCAACCTGATTCACATGGGTTGCCCTGTCCTGGCAGTTACCTAAGGGTCTGCCCCATCCAACTATGGGTGCACTTTTCTATAATAGGATATGCTACTCTGACAAAGAGTCAGAGCCCTATTAGATGTACCTAATACATCGAAAGAAACAGGGAGGCTGCCAAAATGTGGGGCAAAGAAATGTGGCCCAAATGAAAGGGTAGAACAAAACTCCAGAGAAAGAACTAAACAAAATGAAGATAAGCAACCTATCAGATCCAGAGTTCAAAACACTGTTTATCAGGATGCTCAAGGAACTCATTGGGTACTTCAAAAACATAAAAAATACCCACACAGAAATGGAAGTTACACTAAGTGAAATAAAAGTTAACATGGAATCAACAGTGGATTGGATGAAACCAAGAATCAAATCAAAGATTTGGAATGTAAAGAAGAAAAACACATTCAACCAGAACAAGAAGAAGAAAAAGAATCCAAAACAACAAGGATAGGGTAAAAAGCCTCTGGGACAACTTCAAACATACCAACATTTGAATCATAGGGGTGCCAGAAGAATAAGAGAAAGAGCAAGAAATTGAAAACTTATTTGAAAAAATAATGAAAGAAAATCCCTAATTTGGTGAAGGAAATAGACATCCAAGCCCAGGATGTACAGAGTCCCAAACAAAATGGATGCAAAGAGGACCTCACCAAGACAGAATCCAGGTCAGGGTACATGCCTGGGTTGCAGGCCAGGTCCTCAGCTGGGGTCATGTGAGACGTAATCAATCAATGTCTCTCTTTCACAATGATGTTTCTCTCCCTCTCTTTCTCCTCTCTAGTAGTAAATAAATCAAATGTTTACAAAAATAAAAATAAAAACATATAACTCTCCTATTTTTAACCTCTCAATAGCTTCCTATCACATAGAGAATAAATCCAAAACTTGACAAAGACCTACATGAGTCCCTGCCTGACATGCTCTGGCTATCTGTCTCTCTCTCTCTCTTTTAATCTTCACCTGAAGATATTTTATTGTTTTAGAGAGAGGAGAAGAGAGAAACACTGTTGTGAGAGAGAAACATTGATTGGTTGCCTCCAGTACATGCTCGGACCAGGGGTCAAAAGGGCAGCCTCGGTATGTGCCGTGACTGGGAGTTGAACCTTCAACTTTTTGGTGTACAAGATGATGATCCAATCAACTGAGCCAGCTATTTTCAACCTTTTTCATCTCATAGCATGCATAAGCTAATTACTAAAATTCTGTGGCACACAAAAATATATTTTGTCAATCTGACAATTGAAAATAAGTATCATTTTGTTTCATTCACACCAGATAGCTATTGTGTTGGCTGTTGTCATTTTTTAATTTTACTATCTAAAGGGAAAGAGGTCAGTGTCCCTGACTAAACAGTCAGGTAGGTATTGCATGTTTTAAAAATTCATGTGGTGTGCTGGTTGAAAATCACCGTCTTAGGCTTCTTCCGAATAACTGTTCCCTCACTTACCTCACTCCAGTTTACCATTCATCAAATGAGCCAAGCCCTTTCCCATCTCCAGACCATTGAATTTGCTCTTCTCTCTACCTGAAATGCCTTTCTTGGATCCTTGCATGTCACTCCCTCATTTTACTCAAGCCGGTTCCTCAGCGTTGTCATCTATCATATTCAAACCAGCAAACCCTCCTTTTCCCCCCATTCTCTTCTCCTCGTGGCACCTTATCCCAACCTGAAATTATTGTATGTATTTATGTGCTCATTGTTGGTGTTTCACACTGGTATATACATTCCCTGAGTGTAGGGAATTTATTCACACACTGCGTTCTAAGTGCCGAGGACATTGCATGGTACACACTAGGCCCACATCTGCTGGATGAGTGCGTACATATGTAAGCCAGTATTCTGTGATTTGCCCATGGTTCACAGATTTTGGGGGTATGTTAAAGAAATAAAATTGGGATGTCAGTGAAGGTTATATTTAATTTTGTTAATTCAACTTCTATTCCTAAAGATATCCTTAAGCTTCTAAGTATGAGGTTCTAGGCTAGCAATATGTGATCTTTTTCACTGTTTTAAAAAATAAGCTTAGACTGAATTCTGCTTCAGTTGCGGTGGAACAAGTTCCTAGTAGACCAGTCCTCCTAGAGATAACTATAAACCCTGCGCAACAACAAAAATTCCCATTACCTGAAGGTTCTGGAGAATGAACAGAAGCACATATTTTGGAGGGGAGTTAAAACTGAAAAGAAGGCTCTGGCATAGGGTGAGTCTCCCATTTTGAGGCTTAGTCTGAGGACAGTCACAGTCACAAGGCAGGGTGGCCAAAACTCTGACAGGAAACATGCCTTTTTTTTTTTTTTTTGGTCTAGAGAAAGGAGGACAACCAAAGCCACTGCACAGTGAAGGGAGTCTAGATTTGGAAAAGCAGAAATCTAGGGAATGGGAGTCTAAAGTGCTGGGTATAAACTTTCCCAGTCTCAGGTTGAGCTCCAAACCATGCACAGATGGCAAACTCAGAGCAGGTTTAGCAAAGGCTAAAATAATTCAGTGATGCTTGATGTAATGTCTGCAAGGCCAAATTTGTAGTTTAAGCAGTGATGTCCCTACAAAACCAACATGACAACACTCTTCAGAATTTACTGAATCCACAGTATCCACAGCACAGCATTCAAAATATCCAGGAGACAACCCTAAATTACTGAACATATGAAGAAAACCAGAACAGTCACCCATTTTCAAGAGTAAAAATAATGGAGGCCAACACTGAGATGACCCCAGCGGAGGGATCCGATAAGGACTTGGAAGCAACTGTAGGAACTCAGCTCAATGAAGTGAAGGAAAGCATGATTATAATGTATGAAAATGCATGAATATTCAGAATAAAAATAGAAAATATAAAAAGAAACTAAACAAAATTTCAGAACTGAAAAATAAAATATCTGACTTTTAAAAATCACTTTAAAGTTTGGAGAAAATTATTGATCCAGAATTCTAAGATAGAAAACTAAGAAAAAAGTTCACTGGCAGGTTGGAACTACTGTTGGGAGCTGCCCTGCCTGGTTTCAGGAGCTGTATCCCCTGCCCCCCCCCCGGCCCCCACCATGGCTAACGCTGAGTGAGCGACATTTGAACTGTAAGCCACTAAGGAGACAAAGCTTATCTCCCTGGCAGGAGTGCCGCTTCTGCTCTGTTTTGCATAACTGGCCCCCAGTGCTTGATCAGTTAGCCAGTGACAGATAAGATTCCCCAAAGGGGGAACAGCCTAAGACAGGCATGATCATGTGGAAGCCCCAGGGAAGGACTTGGGGGGCTACAGCAAAAGGGGGTAATGGACCCTCACCCCTTGGCTTTGACAAAGCCTGAGTCCTCATTCTGCCTGAGAGAAGTCTCCTAATTTCTTAGCTATCTTGCCTCCTCTGCCTGACTTAAACCTGAAACAATGACAGAGGGCAGGTACAGCCCTGTGCTGGAAAGGGCAGGTTCCCCAGATGATCAGGCCTGAGAAAGAATATATAAACTCCTGTGAAACCTGCATTGCTAAGAATGCTCTTAATTAAATGATAAAGGCCCGAACAGGAAATGAGTTTATTTCCCAAAGTTTTGTAGTCCTTTAGCTAACAGACCCTGACTCAGAATAAGCCCTAATAGTTCTTTGTGTGTTATCCATCCTTTGATCCTTTCTGCCTAACAATGATTAATAAGCCGTACCTGTATTCCTGCACAAATTAAACCCAATAAAAGCCTGTCTAGGCAAGGGTGCGCGTGCTCTCCTCTTGAGAGAGTTTCCAGGCCACTCTGAGGCACCCTCCCCTTGAGAGAGTAGCCGTGCCGTCCCTTTTCCTCCACAGGACTCGGTAGTCCATGTGAATTTGGCTCGTATCTCATCCCTAACGCCTCGGACACTGTGGGCTGGTGTCCGCATCAGACTACTACAAGAAATATTCTTCAGTCTGAAAGGAAATGATACCAGAGGGAAATTAATTCTTAGGAAGTAATGACAAATGGCAGATATTTGGGTAAATATAAAAGAGTTTTTCTTTAATGTCATTAAAGTACAAGTGAATGTTTACAGCAACAAAGTATAGCACATTCCTATGGGTTTTAGAATCTACATAGTTGTGATGTAAAGTCATTTACATTACATATGGTTCTGCAGTAAAACTGCTGGGGGTCATAAAGGACCCAAACTTACAAAATTTTTACATTTTACATGAACTGATATCAATCCCAGTAGGCAGTGGAAATTAATGTATATTGTCCCTAAAGCAACTGTCTTAAAAATGTAAACAGGTATGGTTTTAAAAATCCAGTGAGTTAAAATGAAATTCATTGAGTGACCCAAGTAAATATCATCTGTAATGGTTCAAATTGAAATCATGTACCACAGCCACAAGAATATCATAACATTAATTTTGTAAGGGTTTTGCCAAGAATGCATAGCCTGAATGTAACCACAAGAAAACACCAGATACCCCCAGTGAGAGAGATGTCTCTACTTCTTACCCCCAAAAGACATGGCCTGTAATACTGAAAAGTGTAACAGTTGTGAAAGTCAAGAAAAGACTGAGGAACTTGCCCAGAACAGAGGAGACGGAAGAAATATGACAACTAAATGCGACACGTGGCTCTGCACTGGATCATTTCACTGTCAAGGGGCATGAAAGAGACCATTGGCAAAGTGTGACTGGGTCTGAGGATAAGATGGTAGGCTATAGCAATACTAGTTTCTTATTTTGAGGGTTGTATTGTGGTATTTAGGAGTTTAGAAGATTGGTCATGTTTGTAAGAGTTACACATCAAAGTATTTAGGGGTAATGGGCAATGATTTTAACAACATACCTTCAGATAGTTCGGGGAATAAAAGAAGTTCTTTGGGTTCTTACAATTTTGCAATGTGTGAAGTAATTTCAAAATAAAAATATCTTCAGACAAAAATAATTTTCTATGAAAGAGTGATATAGAGAAAATGGCACTTTGCATTAAGAACCACACTAGAATACAATAAATGAGTGATTTATTTTCAAAAAGAAAGTCTGAAATTGTCTCACTATTATGATAATCAACTGTCTGAATATGTTGATATTTGCAACCACTTTGGGAAATGTATGTACATATGACTTTAATTACAGAAATCTTGAACTTTGTAGATATAATATTAGGCAATACAGTACTGCTGCCTGTTTGTAGTGGGGGAAAGAAACATTTAACCACTAATAGTAAAGATGGACCAGGTGAATTTTTGAACTTTAAATTTGCTGTTGATACCAACCTGACCACTTTTAGAGTGAATGTAAGGAAATCAGCTGTGAGAAAGGCAACCTGTGTAAGAGTGTCGAACTGTTCTATTCTTTTATGCACCTGGTTTTGGTCCTAAATTAGATACTTAGCAGTAAGACTTCCCCAGCCTAATTTACTAGTCTAACCTGTCTGGTCAGTACCTGGCAGGTATAAACAGATCATGGAGGTTGCTTCAGGACCAGAGTGGCAGTTTCTCTCCCTGATTTCTCATTCATTATTATTGTCATTCACTTTTCACTTGTGCAATTATTTTAAAGAATATAGGCAAGAGTTAGCCTAAAGGAAGTTTCATATTAACATACCGAAGCCATTCAGTGTCTCCACACAGGGTATTTGATAATTCACAACATAAGAGCACCCTTTTACTGCAACATTCCCTCACCAAACCAGGCAGACACATAGTGTGTCCACTGTTGGCCCAATGGATGTGTCCTCATACTGGGCCTTGGTATTGCTTTTGACTAGTGAGATATTCCCAGTATAAATCAGTTTCAGTAGATGTTTTAACTGGTTGTGATCATGGAATTTTCTTTTTTTTTTCTTTTTTATTGAATTTATTGGGGCAACATTGGTTAACAAAATTATACAGGTGTCAGGTGCACAGTTCTACAACATGTCATCTGTACACTGTATCGTGTGTTCACCACCCCAAGTCAAGTCCCTGTCCATCACCATTCATCCCCCATAGCCTCCTCCGCCTTCCGCCCCTGGCATTCACCCCAGTGGTATCCAAGTTCTTTCTTTTTTGCTCAGTCCCTCCACCTCCCACCAGCCAATCCCTCACCCCCAACAACTGTCAGCCTGCTCTCTATCTGTGAGTCTATCACTATTTTGCTTTTTAGTTCATTTTGGTTGTGGGATTCTCTGATTTATGGTTCTGGAGCTGCAATTTGTGAAAACTGTTAATGACCCCACAGTATGTATTCCAGTCACCAAATACAGGGCGTGGAAGTATTCGATAAATGTGTATCAAATGGGCGGGAGGATGTATTGTTATTTGTTTGTTTGATTTTAGATATACAGGGCTGGCCAAAGTGAGGGCTACTTGAGTGTGGTTGGTAGGGTAATAATATAGGTGTAATAACTCATAGTTTTAATTTGGACATTGCACCTAAAATGTCATATGGTGTGCTTGAGTGTGATATTGTTCTGTTACACAATTACATGCTTATGATTTTGTAATAAATAACAGTCATTATTTGTTCTGGACCCTGTATTTTCCACCGCTAACTTTCCTCTCTAATTTGGAGCTCCTAACACTACAGGAATAAATACTAGGACAGTGATCTTTAGATTCTAGATCCTTATTTCAGAATTTTCCATTATCTTGATTGTTTTGTTTTGTTTTGCTTTGTTTTTCTGAAGTGTGGGCTGATTAACAGACTTTTCATTAAACATATAAATTTCAAAGTTTTCTGACTACCTTTCTGGCCCAGTAAGGTAGGGTTTTACCAGTAACTGCTTATTAAGTTTTATTTAAAGATACATTTTTTTCCTAAGCTAGACTGTATTCTATTTAAGCTACAGAGACCAAATATACCTATAGAATGTCCTTAAATGGTAGAAAGACTTGGATTCTCTCCTCATCTTTCATTTTGGGTAATTTAATTATGATGTGCCTTGGTGTGTGCTTCCTTAGGTCCAACTTCTTTGGGACTCTCTGAGCTTCCTGGACTTTCTGGAAGTCTATTTCCTTTGCCAGATTGAGGAAGTTCTCCTTCATTATTTTTTCAACAGGATTTAAAATGAATGTTATTTTTTGTTCCCTCCAGGTTGCATGAAGTTGACAGTTTTATGAGGACAAATTCTATACTGTGGTGAGGTCAGCTACTTCATCTGATGACGGACATGATGATCATTTGAAGTGGAGTTCCTGTCAAACCAGATGGAAGTTGAATCAATTTTTTAATTTACTTAAAATTAATACCAATTGTTAGGCTCATACGTACAATTGTTTATATAATTGTCTTCTAGACTTGATAATTCAAAGTACTATGTTGATGCATTTACCTGTATAGGAAGTAACCCAAATGACATATAGTGGAAACTGACTACCTAGAGGTACTTATTTATGTAACCAAAACACAAAAAAAAATGAAGTAGAAGATAAACTGTAGAAATGAATGAAACTTTTGAATGGTTGTTAATATGAAATTCATTGTGAGAATTATCTTTTTACTTTGATAATGGAATCAAAATAATCCTATTGTAACTTCTTGTCTTCCATTTTACCTCTTAAGTAATTTTTTTCTTTACTAATGAAAGTTGACCAGAAGACTGAAGAAGGAATCCAGTTGCTAGTGCAAACTGATGAAAATATTTGATATAGGGTGTTTTTGTATATTTTTTTGCAAAACCATTTAAATTATAGCTTGATGAATTTTTACAAAGCTTTCAAAATGAAAGTGGGGAGTCATTGAAAAATGTACTTGCTACATTTCTAAAAAATCAAAATTGCAGCCCCTATACTATCCTATATACGGTAACACTTGGTTTTACAAGATCCATGTATATTTTTTGTTACTGCATTTAGAAACTTTTTTCCTTTTTTAAATATACTTTATTGATTATGCTATTACACTTGTCCCATTATTCCCCCTTTATTGCCTTCTGCCCCACACACGCCCTCCCGCCCAAATTCCCCCCATTTAGTTCATGTCCTTGGGTCATACATATAAGTTCTTTGGCTTCTACATTTCCCATAATATTCTTACCCTCCCCGTTTGTTTTCTACCTACCATCTATGCTTCTCATTCCCTGTACCTCTTCCCCCTCTATCCCGCTCCCACTCCCTGCTGATAACCCTCCATGTGATCTCCATTTCTGTGATTCTGTTCCTGTTCTAGTTGTTTGCTTAGTTTGTTTTTGTTTTTGCTTTTGTTTTAGGCTTAGTTGTTAATAACTGTGAATTTGTTGTCATTTTACTGTTCTTATTTTTTATCTTCTCTTTCTTAGATAAGTCCCTTTAACATTTCACATAATAAGGGTTTGGTGATGATGAACTCCTTTAACTTGCCTTATCTGGGAAGCATTTATCTGCTCTTCCATTCTAAATTATAGTTTTGCTGGATAGAGCAATTTTGGTTGTAAGTCCTTGTCTTTTCTGACTTGGAATACTTCTTTCCAGCCCCTTCTGGCCTGCAAGGTCTCTTGACTGCTGACAGTCTTAGGAGAACTCCTTTGTAGGTAACTGTCTCCATTTCTCTTGCTGCTTTTAAGATTCTCTCCTTATCTTTCATTTTGGGTAATTTAATTATGATGTGCCTTGGTGTGTGCTTCCTTAGGTCCAACTTTTTGGGACTCTCTGAGCTTCCTGGACTTTCTGGAAGTCTATTTCCTTTGCCAGATTGAGGAAGTTCTCCTTCATTATTTCTTCAACTAAGTTTTCAACTTCTTGCTCTTCCTTTCTCCTTCTGGCACCCCTATGATTTGGATGTTGGAATGTTTAAAGTTGTCCTGGAGGGTCCTAAACCTCTTCTCATTTTCTTGAATTCTTGCTTCTTCATTCTGTTCTGTTTAATGTTTATTTCTTCCTTCTGCTCCGAACCATTGATTTGAGTCCCAGTTTCCTTTCCATCATTATTGGTTCCCTGTACATTTTCCTTTATTTCACTTTTCATAGCCTCCATTTTTTCCTCTAATTTGTGACCATATTCAACTAATTCTTTGAACATCCTGATTACCAGTGTTTTGAACTGTGCATCTGATAGGTTGGCTATCTCTTCATCACTTAGTTGTTTTTTTCCTGGAGCTTTGATCTGTTCTTTCATTTGGGCCATTTTTGTTCTGTCTCAGTGCACTTGTTATACAGTAAGGGGTAGAGCCTTAGATTTTCACCAGGGCAGGGGACCCCCCCCCTCACTGCATTGTGGCACTGCATGTTGGGGAGGCCTCTGAGAGAGAATAGTGCTGTTTGGTCCGCTCTCAGCTGGTTTTCAGTCACTTCTCCCGCTACACACAAGCAAACTGGGCCCTTCTGGTGCTGATTCCCAGATGTGTCATTCTAGGACCCTGTGGGTCTCTCCAATGAACTCTCCTGTGAGGCTGGGAGTTTCTCCCGCTGCTGCCTTAACCCCCACAGGTGTTTTCCATCAGAAGCTTTGAGGCTTTATTTCCCCGCTGGGACCCTGGGTTGCATGGTCTGTCTTGCTCCCCATTTGTTTCTCCTGGTTTATCTGCACATAAATGTGAGACCTCTGGCCCTCCAGCCAGCTGCCTTGCCACAAGTCCTCTACACCCGGCTGCCCATCTCCACCCCTCCTACCGGTCTGGGTGAGTATTTCTTCTTTAACTCCCTGGTTGTCAGACTTCCATATAGTTCATTTTTCTGGCAGTTCTGGTTGTTTTGTTTGTTTGTTTTTAAATTTGTTGTTCTTTTGGTTGTGCAAGGAGGCACCATGTGTCTACCTATACCTCCATCTTGGCTGGAAGTTGCATTTAGCAATTTTTTAATTTTTATTGTTGACACTATTGCTATCCCACATTTCCCCCACTTTTCCACCTCCACCCAGCCTCTGCCCCCGCTTGCCATCCCTACACTGTTGTCTGTGTCTATGGGTCATGCATATATGTTCTTTGGCTAATCCCTTCACCTTCTTTCATCCAGAAGCACTTAGCATTATTTTAAAATATAAGTTTTTGAAAAGTTTGTTAATAATGTTACTTCACAATGAAGTGTGTAAGATTTCTATAGGTAAGTATGTCAAGTTTATATTCAGCATCATATTCAGCACTTCACCCAAGATGATAACCGAAGCGAAGAGACTTTTTCTTCTATACAAAGAAAACTCATGTGAGGAAAATAATGCTAATCTTAATTTTAGATTAGGTCAAGTCCCTGTGTGAGAACTGTGGTTCATCTTTATACGTCAGCAAGTATTGTTTCCAGCTGCTTTCACTCTAATCAAAACATTTGCTCACAAGAACAGCTGCTTCTGTGCCTTGTTTTTAAACTGTTTGTAGCAAATCTAACCAAGAACAACATGTACACAGTAAGAAAACTCAGGAGTCTGGGACGTGTCTGCTCCAAAACTTCACAATTAGGAAAAAGGAAAGCCAATTCACATGACAGTTATCTTTTTACTCTAAACCTTTGTTTCATAAATTTTAAAATTTTATAAACAGATAATAAAATTTATAATCAACACTAACATAGTGCAGCTCAGAAATTTATGGAATAATTGTTCTTTACAGAGTAGATCCACTTAAAATTGTATGTTACATATACAGTACAATACATAGCTAATGTATTTAGATAAAATATTTTGGGAAAACAGAATATAAGAACTGAGTTTCTTAGGTTTGCCAAAGAAATCCTTCTTCTATTTATACTTTTTAGAATACAGTGGATTGTATTTGCTAATTTTGCACTGTTTGAGAAATAAATATGTAATTGTCAATGTTAATGTCATATTTTTGTAAAGAAATCATTTTTTTGTAAATATCATCATCATATCAAGTGAAGAAAGGAGTAATTTAGATCAGACAAATACATCTTAATTAAAGCATTAAAAGATCTTAAAGTTTGAAAGATTTCAGTCTCCACGTGTTCTAGAAATAAAAACCAGACAAATAATACAATAAAACTTCTATCCCATAAGAAGTCTGAATAACGAATTACCTAAAAATTTCACCATCTGCCCTCATTGAAGCAGCAAGATGGATGCGTTTTCCCATTATGAACCATGATATTCAGAATGTAGCAGAATGAGAAATGCAAACATCTTTTCCCCCCTTTCTCATTTGCTATGGTGGTTCTTAATAAAAACTTGAGCTATACAAACAAAGGAAAGGGAAGGATACTCCCCCGCCCCATCTCCTAATTGAGTGCTTATATCCAGTAATAGCTTTTTGCTGCTGTGGGCAGCATGACATTGCCTCATTGGCCATGAACTGTAATTATTCTAGGAGTCAGCTAGTGAAGTGCTCCAATACATCTGCTCACTTTTCATGGGCTGGTGCTTTCCTTGATGTTGACAGCTGTCTTAATATTCCTGGGCCACCTGCCACACAGCAAATACTGTGCTCTAAGACATATATGACGTTTATCCCTCTGGTGGACTTCTCAGAACAAAAACCTTAGCATTTCTAAACTATATTTGCATCCTTGTTTAAATGCTTGGGCATCAGCACTTTCATTGCATCCTGGGACTTTTGAGGTATACAGTGCTTATGCTTTGGGAGTTACAATGTAATGGACTTCAGGTTTCCTGACATATCAAATAAGCTATAGAATTACAGACTTTATGGAAGTCGTGACAGTCACACAAGGTGAAGATAAAGAGAGAATACTCACAGTTACCTCCTGTAAGACTTCCTCGAAAGAAAGATAGAGATCTCTTAGAAAGATAGATATATATATAAAGATACACATATCTAGAAATAGAGAGATATGTATCTAGATACATGTAACTTGCACATTCCCTTAAAAAGATGTCCCCTGTCATACCCTCTGTGCTCACGTTTCCTCCATCAGACGTGCTCCTGGAAGAAAAGCATTTGTCTTATTCATCCTTGTATCTCTAAGAGTGAACATGTATCTGATACATAGTTGGCATTCAAGACAGAACTACATCTTGTGGTATCTGAAGATTTTACAACTTGGGGGGATCTTCTTTAAAGAAAAATGATATAAAATTAAAAATAAAGATCAAATGCAAAAGCGAATAAAAATCATGTAAATTATCAATTTTAAAAGTTTGACTAATACTACAAATATCAGAAGGTCTAGGAAATATTTTTGTCCATTAGCTTCCCAGTATACCTCTGTAATACTTATGGTATTTTCTTATATTTTTGGTGGAATACATTTTGAGAGACTTCCACATGACAATGATTTGTACTATCATTTTCTAAACATATAATGAAAAGAATTCAATGTAGAAGAGCTATGTAAACATGTCACACTATGTATGCACACTCACTCTGTGGTACTGCCGCAGGTTTGTGCGTACAAACCAGGATCCTGATGAATTCTATTTTACTTGATTTTTATTAAAAAGTTTGGTGTACTTACAGTCATAAAAATTTTGTACACTGCATTATTGAACGTTATTGTTATGAAGTTATGTTAATTAAAAGTGGCTCTTCCTCTTTCAGTTTTGTCCTTTGATGCCTGCAATAGTTTCCCACAAGTCACCTTTTGCTGCATTTCAAATCTTGTTTTGCCTCTACCACCCACATTTTCAGAGTCAGGAACCCTAGGGTATGTTTATATTTTGCATAGGATCTCTGGTCCTACGTCTTGGGTGGATGCTTGCTGTGTTACACAATAGATGGATTGGAATTTATGCAATAACTCTGGAGAAGTTTACAACCACATAAATATATCCCACCAAATGCAAATGAAATGTATTCCCAACTCGAATTCCTGAGCCAATCCCAAAATGCCCCCAATAACTCCAATACCAACTGACTCTAGGAATGGTGTGATGGAGGAAAATTCAGGTAGAAAGGGATTGTGGTCTTAGTGTAACTTCAGTTAAAATATTTGCTTTTGTAAATGTCACGAAAACACAGGTTATGTGATCACATTCCTGAGTTCACATTGCAAAAGACTGCTACGGAAGGGCCTTGAGGCTTTGGTTCCAGCAGCTCCACAGCAAATACGCTTCTACCATTGGTTCTCATTAAATGTCTTCTGAACACCTGAGCGAATGAAGACAATTGCACTAAATTAGCATCTCTAATACCCTCACGACTACCACATGTTTACAGACTTCCTAACTCAGTCTTAGAACTTAGTATTCAGAAGTGTTATTATGAGTTCATAATATAAGGATATATGACATCTAGGAACTGAAAAATATTAGAAAAGTAAATAAGAATTTAGGAGTCACTGCCTATGGCTTTAAACTGATATTTCATGGACAAAGTTTCCCTTAACGATGAGTATTACACTTTGTTCTAGTGCTTTTTTCTACCACAAAGTAGAGATTAGATAGTCATTGTTTCTTTCATGAATTAGTTGCTTTTGAGAAAAAAAATATATATATCAATCATTGGTCTATATTGCCCAACTATTTAGTTTAGGGACCTTTAATAACATTTATATTATCTTATATGGTTTCAAGCTAACCATTAATAGAAGGGATTCTAGCTGGATGGCCATTAGTATTATTTCTATGGTTTACAGTAGCACCACCAACACTTGAATGTTTTTATGAAGAACTTCACAGATCATGATTCTAATGCTTTCTCACTTAGCAGGGATAGTGGCTATTGAAGAAATATGACTATGACAGCGTTTTCCTTAAGAGCTATTTTTAGAGAGATTCTTATTCTTAGAGAAATGTTATTAGTTAAAACCATAACTCAGTAATAAATCTTACTGGCTCTCACCCACTTTTATCCTTAGAAAAACTTTGTGAACGATCCCCGCTATGGACAGACATTAGGGGTAGAAACTGCTTTGGCCACAGTACAGTGGGAAACACATCTGGTAGCCATTTAACTTTCTTTTGGGGAGATAATTCTCTGGGCCTTCTAGCTGGAGAGAACAGATTGGTTCATATTCTTCTTTGCTTTCCTATTCCCTGGGCTTCCAGGGCTTCTCTGGACCTTTAATGCAGATTCCCCTCTGAAATAATAAGGTTAGAATTGGGAAATTTACTTGTCTTATTCTAGCCTTCTCCTATGTTTTCAGACTTTCAGAGAAGGCAGTAAGATTTGCAAAAGAACACAGTGGTCATTCTTGAGAGATGGTCTTGGATAAACCCAGCTGTAGGAAACTGGGCTGATTTAACTTTGGTGGGTTAAATGGAGCCCAAACAAATTAGGGCGAGTGCCTTGGGCTCTGTTTCAGTTAGTAGAAGCCGAGGGGCTTCTAGGAGGCAGCTTTGGGGTGGCAGAGAGGCTCAACAGCCACCAGCTGGTGCTGAAATGGCCTGGAGCTTACAGAGGTTGGAGCCGCTCGTAAACAGCCTTCTCCTCCAGTCCTAGAGGAGGGATGGCCCTAAGAGAGGTTTCTTCCTGTCCAAATTCAAAGCTGCCTTGGACATTTCATTTTGAAGTCATTTATTTATATAAGACCTTTAGTGAACAAGCATGTTATATCACTTCTCTGATTTCTATACCTTTGAGGGGTAGTTTGGCTTTAAAACAAATTAACCAAAACAAACCCCCCGGAGTGAATGGCCCACAATGCTTTCTGTACTGGACACTAGAGTATAAAAAATAAAAACTAAGAAAATCCATACTACTGCATCAGTGAAATAAGTCAGACACAGAACAAATACTATGTGGTACCATTTATATGATGACTCTAAAATAGTCAAGTTCATGAAAGCAGAGAGTTGGAATGGTGGTTGCCAGGGGCAAGGGGAAGAGGCAACAGGGAGGGGTCAGTCAAAGGGTCCCCAGCTTCAGCTGTGCAAGTCCTAGAGTCCTACTATGCAGCATAGTGCCTACAGTCAATGCTACTGTATTGTATACTCAAGATATGCTAAGAGGGCAGATCTTAAATGAAGTGTTCTTATCACAAAATGTAATAACAAGTAAGAGGGCAGGAGGAAACTTCTTGAGGAAGTGAATAGGGTGATAGCATAGATTGTAATGATGGTTTCACAGGTATACATCTATCTCCAAACTCATCAAGCTGTCTACATTAATTAGGTACAGATTTTTGTACTTACAAAAGTTTTTTGTGAAAAACTAAAAAAAAAATCCATACTACTGCGTTGTTTCAGCACTTAGAAGTTCGAATCATACTTGTTTTAAAGATTTGATTTATTGATTCTTAGGGAAAGGGATGGAGAAAGAGAGGGAGAGAAACATCAATGTGCGGTTGCCTCTGGAGCACCCCCTCGTGGGGACCTGGCCCACAACTCAAGCATGTGCCCCAACTGGGAATTGAACTGGTGACCCTTTGTTTCACAGGCCTGTGCTCAATCCACTGAACCACACCAATCAGGGTGAATCATACTTGTTTTTGATCGCGTCAGTTTTTGCATGAGGGTTCGCATAGTAGTAGCATGTAACATGAAGTATGAGAAATTTAAAGCACATCTGGCTTAGGGGAAAAAAAGTTACTCCACACGTGAGGTAAGCTAGCCGAACAAGAAACGGGTCATTGACAGACCGAGAGAGGCAGCTCCTTCACTTCTGAGGCCAGACCCTGGAGTAACCTTGTCATTTGCAAGTTGGGTGAAAACTCGGAGGACCTGTTTGTTAGCTGCAAAACAGCCCAGGTCACTCTGGCACTGCAGTTTAACAGGTGCTTTCTCAAATGTTAGTTCATAAACCTCTTTTATGTTCCTGCAGTAACTGGGGGCTAGAAAACAAATCAGTAACAGAAAGTCAAAATTGAGTGCTAAGCCTAAACTCGCTTATGCAGGTGGCCTGCTCCTGGGGGTCTCGGGTCAGCACCTACAGCAGGGACCCTGCCAGCACTGACCCCCGCCCGCCCCCAACCCCCAACCCCCCAACTTGGCTGCGGGGTGGGGCGGGGCACAGGCCTCTGGCTCCTCCCCTGGGCGGCCCAGCGGGGCGGGAGGCGGAGCCGCTGAGCTGCGCTCGGAGCCCCGGCGCTGGGAGTGCGACGAGCACGCACCATTCCCACCCGGATGGACGGAGCCACGCCGGCAGTCCGCCCTGGGTCGGTCTAGCTTTCCCCAGGTCCCGCGGTGCCGGGCTGGGCTACAGACACAGGGCACCACCCTGCCCGTTCTCCGCTGACAGCCCGGGACCAGCAGTCGCTCCAAGGAGATGTCCGGTGGCCGGAGGAGGGGTGGCGCCCCCTGGCACAGCTTCTCCCGGTTCTTTGCTCCTCGGAGCCCTACCCGGGACAAGGAAGAGGAAGAGGAGGAGAGGCAGGGGACCAGCCACCCGCCAGCTGCGGGCCGGGGCGCTGCCAGGTGGGAGTCTCCGGGTGTCGGGGATAGGGGCCCTGTGCAGACTCACCGGACCGGGGCTCCTCGCCCACCCGCCCGCCAGCCCAGTGCCAGCTGCACTCGTGCCTGGCTGCACTTGGCTCGCCACTTTCTGTTCTCCTTCCTCCATTGCTAAAGTTTCCTTCTCCTTGCCCAGTTCCTGGACCGAATCTGTCCCTTCTCCGGGGTTTGCTAAACGTGGGCGCAGCTGGCTGCTCGCTGCCAGGCGCATCCCCCGCGGGCCCTGCTCAGCGCGTGCGCTCCCCACCTCCCTCCTGCACGGGTTCGATCCCCGTAGGCGCTGGTGTCTGCTTGCCGGTGTTCAGGGGGCAGAACAGTCCCCGGCCTCCCACCGGCAGGAATGGGAAATAGTAGTGAGCAGCGGATCCCTCAGCCAGAGTCGAGGGGGCGCGATCCGAGCACCCCCAGTGCCAGAAAGGCAAGCTTGGGTCCGCCACCCCGCAGCTGCTATTTTGCCGACTTATTTCAATGTTCTCAAAAAACGATTTTTTAAAAAATGGTGACACTGAGTTTCCAAGACTTCATCAACGTATGAAAATCTCGCTAGTTTTATTTACCATTACCTGGACGTTTAAATGGTGCTGCCCCCCTTTCTTTCTTTACTCTCTCTCTTCGGAAACATTTCCTTTCCCAAACAATCCAGAAACTAGTACTCGAACTGCCTGATTTCAGTCATGAAAACGTGTCCCTTCTCTGTAATCTTTTCTCCTTCCTCCACCTGCTGTAGAAATTTATATTTTTAGACGCGTCCGATTGAAAAAAAAAAAAAGCCCTTTTCGGGGTCTTTTTACCCGTCCTGAAGGAGGAAGAAGGGTTAAAAGCAAATACAACTTCCCAATTTAAACTGTTGGTGAGAAGGGAGGCTTAATCTCTCTCCTTCCCCAAATTGTGCTAGAAGAGTGTGTAACCCATGTGATTAGAAGGACGGGCTTCAGAAAGCTGTATTGTATATTTCATATTTTAAAGATTTCTTGGAGAGCTTCAAAGAAAACTGGGTGGGAAAGAGAACCGTAATTGTGACTGAGCTGGTCCCATTTTTATTAGTTCCATGATTTGATTTAGTCGGTTTTGTGTTCCTCAGTTTCCCTACATGTGAAACCTTTGCCTTATTACCATCTGTTAATAAAATCCACATCTTTTCAAGAAAGCTCCTACTAAATTGGTAGACTTCTCCTGGAAAGTTTCAGCTCTTATTACCGTGACTGTTAATGGAGAATTTAAAGTACAAAGTTACACAGTAGTTAAAAATAGTTGTGAAGTCTGACAGGGCTCAACCAGAATGTCAGATCTGCGGGTGTGGGCCAAGAGCCTGAGGTGCTTGCCATCACTGGGAGAGCATGACAATCTTGGATAATATGCAAGCAATGTTTAAAAGAAATCCCAAGTAGACTCAACAGAAGGTGCAAACTCGAGTCTTGGCAGAAAGGAATAGGTAGGTCAATTGCAGGTTCCTATCAGAATTGTCCTGAAACCCTGCCTGCCTTTCTGCACTATTTTGACTTTTAGGTGCTTCTAAAATCTAATCTCTCTGGACCTAACCACTCTACCAACTAACTAGTCTCTTGCCTACTTACAACTTCTCTACTCTCATTGCCTCCAGACAGGCACACACTGTGGCTTTTTGACAATGAAAATTTTAATTGTGTTGTATAAACAGTAATGTTGTCCTCATCTTTTTAAGAATTTGCCAGATGTTATGGGGATAGCAGATAATCCTTTGTGTGGGTGTTTTACCTTTTATATGAGTTTAAATCCTTCTTTTCAAGGACATAAACACAAACAAAGCCTTTATTGAAAGTTTAATGAAACAAATGGAAATGCTTAGTGGTACCAAATGTCAGAGTAACACAACACCCTGGTGTTAACAAGATTGGAAACAGAATTGTGATTTGTCACTGTGATCTTATTTCAAAATGAAAGGGTATTTTGGCTGTTTCTCTTGGAGACAGTAAAAACTTTTAATTTAGTGGGAGCCAGGTTTACCTTTTGTACTGGTGATTTTAGATGCAGAGGAGTCCATTCAGACATGCAGTGGTCGGTGTGGCAAGGATGTAGCACTTCATAGTGTGCTGTAAATTATTTGGACTTCATGTGGTATGAATACATCATTTGTGTTTTGAGTTTGCTGCTGTTCTAGTCTCTTAATTAACCTTTAGCAATTAAAGAAGCCTGTTAGCATCGACACTTGTGTATGCGAATTCCAGCATGGGCACTCCAGCTGCTTGTCTTAGCACTCATCTCTCAGGTGGTTGGCCAGATCCAGAAAGTGCTTATATTCATTTATTTTAGATTATACAGGGGTTGGCAAAAGTAGGTTTATAGTTGTTCCTGTGGAAAATTACACAATAATTAATAATACAAGAATAAACTCTGTGTTTTGCATACTCGCAACCATAAACCTACATTTGCCCATCCCGGTATAGAAAGGAGAACTGCAATTGAGATGTTACATAGGATACTTGAGAAGGCTAAGTTCTGTGGCTCCCAGTTGGAGAATCACTGCTATCATGTTTAGCCCAGTTTATGGCACGTGGGAGCAGGCTCTTTAGAAGTGATGGAGGAGAACATGAGGGGCTTTGTGGTGGACATGGTTTTTAATGGAGCCTTCAAGGCATTAGTGGTATTTCTTTAGGTAGAGAATTTAGATGGGAAGATAACAATAAATTGGAAACAGGTCTTCTGTGCTGAGCCAGGGCCTGCAGGTGCTTACAGTCTGTTAGGGGATGTAACAGAGGGGCTGAAGGAGGCTGTAAGAAAGTTAGATTGGACCTGGATTGTCAAGGTCTCTAACAGAGTGGGTTGGCTCTCGATTTAAAGTTTAGAAAAATTTTGCAAAAACCTGTTAAACAGGTACTACTAAAATGTGAAATTTGGAGGAGACCTGCTGCTTTGGGAAAGTGCTCAACTCTTTCTTTGCTGTACCACACGTAACAGACCTGTTTGTAATGAACTCTGTACAATGTGCGTAACCCGGGAGAGGGATAGGAAGGTGAGAACAGCATTTGTCACGGGCTGCCTGCACTTCTGGACTGGAGCTTTTATTTATAGCATCTCACTTCAACCTCACCCTGAGCCTGGAAGCTTGATATGCTCACCACTATTCTGACAATTAAGGAAACTGAGGGCGGGAGAGTTCTTAATGGTGGAGACTTCCGCCTGTTGGGTGGAACAATTCTTTGTTGCACTGGACTCTCCTGTCTTCGTCAAGATTTTCGGCATCTGTGACCCTGCCCATTAATTGCCAGTGGCGTCCTCCAGTCATTGGAGTAATCCCAAACCCCACCCCTGGTGGGGGAGGGGGAATTATGCCAGTCCCAGTGGAGAACAATTTACTGCAAGATAGGAGAGGAATAAGGTTCACGGGTGAAATTGGAACATAGGGTTCCTTGGCACAAAACATCTGGTTCATTTTCTCACTCCATCCTATCCACCACCCTTCTGAGCTATGCTCCTTCAAAACATGTTAATATTTAACTAAACTGGACCTTTCTTTATTTTGATCAAGGATGGGTGGCATTGTGGCCCATCTCAAATATATTCTTTTGGGCTGATCCATTGTGTGCCCCAATATACTGTCACTGATAGAAGGTAAGTCAGCATCACTAGACTCAAAGACAGGGGCTATGTCATTCATCTTGGTGTCTCCTTACCTAGGTCAGGTGAAGAGTGAGTTTCTGCTTGTCGATGGGGCCTTAAAGCACTTATTAGTGGTTTTTGGCTAGTACACACCCCATCCTTGAGCATTTAGAAACATAGAGTATCTTAAATGTCCCTCAGATAGTGTTTGCCTCTCAATTTAAAGTTCAGAGTTTTTGCTTGTCAGCATAGCTGAGGTTATTACATGGGTGACGCCAGGATGCTGATGCCTCGTTGTATAGGAGATATTCTCATACAAATTGTCAGTAGTGTCCCAATGCATGAGATCTGTTGACCTTCAAGGCAAAATACCAACCAACGTTGGTTCTTTGTATGAGGAAAGGGAGCTTTGTTTTCTGAATTTTCATGGTGACTCTATTTTCGTCGGTTCAAAAGCATTGTAGAAAATAGTAACTAATTTAGTTGAACAGGAAATACCTGTGTGGTGTTGAAGGCCCACATCAGCAGTAAATACCTGTGGTAATTAAAGGCGACTGGAAAATTCCAGAAGTCCTCAGTGGTGTATTTTTCTAAGAATCTTGAGCAGGTTAATGGAAAGCACAGAACCCACTCCTGGCAGTGGAGTAGAAATACAGGCTGTTTCAGAATGTTGAAACTGTAGTGTTTTTTTCCAAGTGCAATATCTGTCTTTTGGGTTTAACAGGGTGTGTGGCAGCTGGCTACTCTGAGGGTTCTGTTTCTCGCTGAGGGCATTCCTTGAAAACGAACTCAGTCGTTTGCCAGACGTGTTAGAGTTGCACCCGTGCCTCAGATTGGCCTGCAGTAAATTTATGTGATCAGAACTTCCAAATGCATTGAAACAATGGTAGCATTTTCTGTGTTTTCCTTTTCATTAAAAAGGTAATAGCAAATTTTGTAAAGCACGAGGAGAATATTCCCTCAAGATAAAGTATTTCCTAACTAGAGTTCTGATGAATTACACAGAAGCCCAGGTATACCAGAAGTACTAACACAACTGTGTTAGCAAGAAAACACAGGTTCATGAAAATTTAAACTCAGAAAAAATAATGTGGGCTCTTTCCTGAAGAGAAGATCAGCATGAAATAAAAGTTAAAGAAGTCATATTTATTTTGAGTCTTTTCAGTCCATTAAATTGAGTGTTTGCTATGTGTCAAGTATAGTGTTAAGCAGTGGGGATACAAAAATGAATGAATGACCAAAACTGTCCTTAAAGAGATCATAATTAATGGAGGAGATAAACACATGTCTCTCTTCTCTCACGATAAGCTAACCATGTTTTTGGTGTGTGTGGATTGTTTGGTTGAGAGCACACTCACTGTTTCGTGACTGTCAAATTTTGTATGAGAACTTCAGTGGGACTTTCAGAATACCTTCCCACATTATTAACTTTTCTCTGAGCACAGTTTGATTTGCACGCTTTCCCGAGCCAGCACGGGGCGGGGGGGGCGGGGGGGGCAATGTGACAGTAACTGTGCCAACAGGTCAGTGGAAGTCCTTTCGCTCTGTCCCTCCTGCTGCTCCTCGACTCCGCAGGCTCAGCAAGTCCTAGAGAAGGAGGCAGAAAAGCACATCCTTCCAGGAATCGACAGTCCACGTGAGTGGAGATCCTTACACAGAATAGCTCGATGTCGATAGAGAAACAAATTGAAGTTTGCAGCCAGAAGTAACTCAATATTTATTTAGTTGTCAATAGTGAATGGCCAAGTAATGGTACAATTCCAGGAGGACTATCCCTCAATATTTAACTCCTGGGAGTATTTAATTGGAAGCAGTGAAACAGCTCTTGGCTTAGTCAGGTGGTTTTTTGCCTGACCAGATTAGTAATGACAAAAGCGACGAGCATGCAAAACACTGAGTTTATTCTTAGATTATTATTTATTATTGTATTATTTTCCGTGTGAACAACTGTAAACCTGCTTTTGCCCACCCCTGCATTTATGTTCACTTAATCCTCAGAGCAACCTTATGAGAGAGGTATCTTTACTCCATTTTACAGATATATAATTTAAGTCATGGAGAAGTTCAATAGCTAATCAGACTCTCAGCATCTGTGACAGAATCAGGGGTCAAATTCTCCTTCCTGAATTCAGAGCCTTTAGCATTATGTGACAGCTTCCTCTGCTTAACTTGGGAAGACCCATTTAAAAAAAAAAAAAAAAAGGCTGGCCTTAGAAAAAGGTTTTGAATGGAAATAAAAGACAATGGCGCGCGTCTGGACCTCTGCCCAGATGGCCTGGGTCAGTGCTCTCTCTGTACAATAAAGAATTTATAGTCCTGGCAACTGAGAGAAGGGAAAGTAAGATGTATGTATTTATACAATTTATAAATTTATATTCAAACACAGAAAGGGTCAGTTTCCTTCAACAGAGATGCAAATTTAAACTGTAGCAAGATAACCACATGTAATCTACTTGATGAGCACAAGGAGTTTGATGCGGGGACAGGGGAGTGGAAATTGATGCACCACTTTGGAGGGAAAGTAGACGGGTTCTGTCTGTGCCATTCAGTCCCCTGCTCTGACTCAGCACTTCCCCCGTAGGAATTCCATCGGACATACACGATTTGTGAACAGGCCCAAAGTTGTCTATACAAGTTTAGTCATTGCGACGTTGTTCTAATAATCAAAAGGTGAAAGGTAAAGTCAAATCTCATTAGTAGTGGACTAATTGATAAATCATGGTACATCCATGTAATGGAATGTTATTACACAGCTGTCACAAAGTGTAAGAAGCCTTTTTATGTACTGATAAGGAAATATTACCAAGGTACATTAAATTTTTTTTAAAAGCTAGATGCAAACTGTTGTGTGTGGTATGCTCCCAACTTGTATATAAAAAATGAGAGTGTGAAACATGTCTGTTACTAGTGTTGTGTTAACTATTTGGAGGGGATGGAGGAGGATGAAGGACTGAGGAAGAGAAGGGAGCTTTCGTTTTATACCTTTATATACTTTAAAAAATGTGAATTATCTATATGAGCAAAAAAGGCTTAAAACCTAGGAATATCTGTGTATAAAAGAGAGGTGAGAAAGAATTTATGATCCTGAGTTGGCAAAAATTCTCTAAAGAAAGAATGAACTCCTTCAGGAGGGTGTGGACGTGGAGTCCCTGCCGTGTATTTACAGACCTAATTGAAGGCAGAGGGGGTGGGGTATAAGGGAGGAGAGGGTAGGCCCAGAGGTGGCCTCAGTGACTGTAAAGTGAGGGGCAGGAGAAGTTTCTGCCTCTTTGTTGTGCTACCCTGGCACTAATCTGATTCTGAGCTGGTTTCTTGGTCAGTCTCTTCCTTGACCACGAAAGCCTCAGGGTCAGGCTCCCTGATTCTTTTTCCACTGACCCTACTATTGGAGGACCGTGTGGGATTTTAGATCTGGCAGAGAGCTGGTCTGACCCATTCAACTTACATATTTGAAAAGTTAAAATTAAGACTATAAATACATGGAAGTAATATGAATGCAGAATGACTTGCTATTTTGGTACTTTCTACAGGTGTGAATGAGGTGTATTTATTATTAGTCTATACTGTGAAACTGGGTGGAGTTAACAGAACCTCAAAAATATCAACTCCTCTCCTTTTTGGAGGTCACCTGTCATCTGCTTTGAGTGGCACCGTGACTCTGGGTGGTCATTAGGCCTCTCAGACTCAGCGGCTGTAAAGCAAGGGGGGTGGCTCTGATCTGTAAGGCCTCCTCCAGCTTTAGCGTACCAGCCCAAACTCCACAGGGTGCAACATAAGGAAATATGCCTTATGGATCAGGAAGACTTTTGTCTTACTGGAAAAGCCATCTATGAAAATGCACTAGACCCTGAGCAGTGCTGCTTGCTGGGTTGGGCGTCATCCCCACAGGGCCAAGGGTCACCCTCAGATCAGGACACATTCCTGGGTAACCGGTGAGGTCCCGGGATGGGACAGGTATGAGACGCAACTGATCAATGTTTCCCCACATCTGTGTTTCTCTCCCTCTTTGCTCCCTCCCTCCCCCTTTCTCTAAAAATATATTTTTTTAAAATAGAGAAATTGGTTAATTTCTCTCTGTGATCCTGCTAGCTCATTTGATTGAAAACCTCACCATTGTTTACCAGGAATGCGTTTAGCACCACTTGTCCCGGGCCCTGTGCTGGTCCCTGGGGATCCGGCCAGAGCACCGTGTGGCCTGGGCTCTGGCTCCAGCATTCGTGCACCCTTGGGCGAGGCAGACCTCGCAGGAGCCTTTCTCCCCCCTTAGAAAAGTACGAGGGTGACCCGCAGGGGCTGTGGAGCCCATTCTTGAGACTCCGTTCTTAGAGGAAACTGTTCTAATCTCAATTGAGCTGTTTCTTGTATTTCTCTGTACATGTGTCTAAATAATGCTTTCCTGTTCTTTTTAGATTTGTAAGCTTCAGACAGTTTATATTGACTTCTGATTATGGTGGATGAGGGCTAAGCTATTTTACATCTTTTCCCACTTCCCTTTACTCACCAGCCAAAATAATTGTTATCACTTGGGGATTAAATAAAAGGCCAGTCTTTAGACTTAGGTAAAATACACTTTTGGTTTCATTATTACAGCACGCTTTTCAGGAAAGTCTCTTTCACGTGCTGTCGGTAACGAGGAGCATGCGCAGCAGTGGCGGGTCGACAGGAATGTGGCCCCGTAGCGCCGGCTCACGGATGCTGGCTTCCCGTCCTTTCCCCCAGGTGCTGTTAGAGACATCTGCTTTACGCTTTGTGTGAAATTTATACAAAATGTGGATCTACCTAAGTGGGGAGATCGTGCTATTTTGTAACTGCCCTGCTTCTTATACAAGTAATGAACTATTTTAAAATTTTACAGTTTTTTTGTTTTGTTTTTGGTTTGATCCAAAGTTGTTTTTTTTTTTATTTTAATTGTTGTTTAAGCACAGTTTTCTGTCTTTTACTCCCATCCTCCCTCCCATTTCCACATCCCCACCCTGAGTTTTTGTCCATGTGTCCTTTATTCTTATTCCTGTAAACCCTTCCCCTTTTCCCCCGAAATTCCCTCCCCTCTCCCTTCTGGTCACTGTCAGCCTGTTTTCTATTTCAGTGTCTCTGGTTATATTTTGCTTGTTTGTTTGTTTTGTTGTTTAGGTTCCTGTTAAAGGTGAGATTATATGGTATTTGTCTTTCACCGCCTGGCTTATTTTGCTTAGCATCATGCTCTCCAGTTGCATCCATGATTACTGGGAAAAAGTTAAGTAAGATGTAAATGCTCAGTCCTTCCCTGCCTTGGCTGTCAGAGTGCCCGGTGCCGTCCTGAGCGCGGGGCGCTGCGCTGTGCGAGGCAAGGCTGACCATGCGAGCTGTGACGACTGCGGTGTTCTTCTGGTGGGCCGGCAGACACAGCTTTTATCTGGCGATGTTATGTATATTATGATACAAACATATATGTTATGTACTATCCCCCTTATATATCAACTATTATATACCACTGTATATCAACTATTACTGTTTTTTATTTGTCTAGTCTAAATTTATTGCTTGTACTTCGCCACAAACTTGTTTTTATTTGCTTTTTAAAATCAATTATGGTACGTTGTATTTTTGACTTTTTAATAGTAATGATGTGCTTTTGTAAAGCAAGTATGAAATTATAAGAAAATTGAAAGAAAAAAGTATACTCATAGACAAGCACCATTCTCTTGAATTGTTTCCTGTGCGCGTGTCTACATGTGTACGCATTTTTACAGAGTTAAAGCTCTCTTCAGGACTTGGAATTTGTTGGGTTTATTTTTCACTTAACAATGGTGCTATAACATTTTCTACAACGGTACACATATTTATACAAATCATAAACATAACATTAACTTGATCCTTTAAAAAATCTTAGGTGCATCATCACTTTTCAGAATTTAGTTTTAATAGCTAAAGGTATCTTTTCTTACATAGGGTTTGTATTCTCATGGAGAGGGCAGCAAATAAGCAAGGTATGCAAATTAATATATAATGTGCGTTGAAGTAAAATAAAGTGGAATGAGGGATGGGACATGATGCAAGTAGCGCTCTGGAGTAAGGTGTAGGCAGGATGGTTGTGGAAGTTGTGTAACATCTGAGTGAAGACCTGGATGATGTTTGGGAGTGGGACCCAAACAGACACAAGGAAAGAACTTTCCAGGCGGAGGGAACAGCCAGTTCCAAGGTCCTGGGGCAGGATGATGACGGCCCAGGAGCCAGAGTGGGCAGACAGCGGGATGGGAGGGAGAGTGGATGCTGGTAGCTTGGGGGAGGGAGTCAGGGGCCACCAGAGGTGGGCGATGACAAGGACTGGGGGTTGTGTTTGCTTTTTGAAAGTATCACTTGGGCATGGGTGCATGTGTACTCGCCCGTAGATTGTTGCTTTATTAGCGTGTGGAAGAATTTACAGAGGGGAAAGGACTCGAACTGCAGGTTGGAGGTGAGGCAGGTCAGACTCTGGGAGCGCTGGGAAGCCTCTCCTGTCCTTGGCTCTCCCTCAGGACAGTTGGTTGCATGGGATCTGAATGAGTGGCCCATTTTAGAAGGCAGCTAGGATACTGCTTGAATTCACATCACAGCAAGAGATTCAGGGTGTTAATTCTTGTGGGGTGGGTTACAAACGTTCAGAAAATCTGCAGTATGAAGTAGAGGACTTCGGGAGAATAGAGCAGTTACTAATGCCACACATAGACAGACAGCTCAGCTACACATCACATACTGAAATTCTTGTTCTGTAGCCTGTGGCTGAACTGTAATTAGGGGTCTTGTTTTAGGGGTGTCAGATGCGGGACAGGAAGTAAATTAGCCTCAAGGAAGGCACCTAAATTATAGGAGAGGGGCCAACATCATGGAGAAAGGGCTGTCAGAACCGTCTAGATTGCAAAGCAGCAGAGCTTCATAATTATGTCTATTACCTTTCCTCCCTTCTCCCGACTTTTCTCCAAAGAGCTCTGAAATTCCAGTGCCAGATGTTTGAACTAAAATACATGCTGTTTGATTGCAGCTTTTAGTTACCTTTTAATTTGAAACCCAGAAATAGTGCCATAACCACCTGTTTTATATTCTGTTAATGGTCATTAAAAAAATACAAGTACTACCCAACTGCTGGCTGTCACCATTTATGAACGGACAGTTTTCCAGATGGTTGTTTGTGAATCGTCAGTGTGGAACTCTGACTTTATCCCTGTAGGAGCAGGGTTGGAGATGCTGGACGCAGCTCAGGCCAGTGCGGAAAAGCCAGTTTGACCCGTAGCGTACCCACAGCATGTCACTGGGCAGAGAATGCTAGGGTTGTCATGTGAAGCTGTAGTTCTAAGAAAAAAATTTGCAAAGTAGTGTAATGGCCCTCAAGACATGAGCAGACCCTTGGGGAGGGTGTGGACGTGGAGTCCCTGCTGTGTGTTTACAGACCTAATTGAAGGCAGAGGGGGTGGGGTCTAAGGGAAGAGAGGGTAGGCCCAGAGGTGGCCTCAGTGACTGTAAAGTGAGGGGCAGGAGAAGTTTCTGCCTCTTTGTTGTGATGCCCTGGCACTAATCTGATTCTGAGCTGGTTTCTTGGTCATAGTTTCTTCCTTGACCACGAAAGCCTCAGGGTCAGGCTCCCCGTTTCTTTTTCCACTGACCCTACTATTGGAGGACCGTGTGGGATTTTTGATCTGGCAGAAAGCTGGTCTGACCCATTCAACTTACATATTTGAAAAATCAGATCCAGAAAAGTGCATGTTTCTAAGGGACTGTCCCTAACACAGACACGTGTCAATTTTGAGTTTCTGCAAAGCATTTTTCTACTAATGACAGTGGGAATGGGGGTGGGTAGGTAAAAGACCCCTTTTTGTGCCATATTATTTTTTCCATCTAGTCCTTCAGAGTGAAGTCTTCCCTGGAGAAGAATTGATCACGTTTTGAGGGAAAGCCAGATTCTGGCTTTCATGGTAGTAGCTGTGTCAGGTGGTCTCTGCGGTGAGGACCAGCTGCCAGGACAGGGAAGCCTAGTGAAGGTGCCATAGAGACAGACGCTGCTTAGCGGGCCAGGCCTCTGGAGCCAGCGGTTTTGTCACTGGGCGAGGAGAACGTGATGGAGAGATTTGCCCTGATTCTCTTGCCCTGTCTTTAATGATACTATCAGTTCCTCTACTGCAGACCATACCTGATGGTGGAAGTGAAAACCTAGAGTGGGAAGATAATTTCGGCCAGCGGCAGGCCAAGAGGGATGGAGAAGGAGAGGGAAATCCTCAGCAGAGGAACCTAGGAGTGGTGGAAAATCCCTGTGGCCAGTGGACCGGGGTGTTCAGATGCCAGGCACTCCCAAATCAGGGACTACCCTCTCTTAAGTGCCCTTGTGTTTCAGGATGCTCAGAATTACTGCCAGTGATGTCATCAGCACCTAGATTGCCTCCTTTCTGGAAATGGCAAGGAATTATAGACTCTCACATCTGTAGAAAGCAGGCAAGCCTCCGGAAGGCAGTTATAGAAGCTGTGTTCAGTTCTTTAACATTTTCAGGTTTTTCTGCTGTGGCCCAGTATTGGTGTGTGAGAGAGAAGACTGAGGAAGCGGCAGCTGTGTTCCAGGGGAGGAGAGAGTGAAGAGCTTTATGCTGCCTCTCTGTGCTTCCACCCGTCTCTGAGGGCAGTGTGTGCGCTGTTCCTGCGAGGCTCTCTGCCGACCTAAGGAAGTTGAATTCTTACCACACGAGGAGCTGACTGTGGCAGAGGCCCAACTGCATCCCTGTGCTTCCATCTGCAGTGACTCTGACAGAACAGGATTTTCTCCTGTCGGTCTCACACCGTACTCGCGAGATGCTCAGCGTGCTGTTAGGGCAGCAACTCTTTGCTGGGGCCAGGAACTCTGTCAGACATCAGTGTTGGAAAATGGGTAATGCCTTCCAACAGGCGTGAGTTTTCTAAGTAATTGATATCTACTCTTTAAGTATCAGCAGTTAATACATTTAAATATTAAGTGGAGAGCCTTCTGACCAGATTCTTCTCTTTCCTATACAACACTCAGTGTTGGTTTTAGCTTCGTATAGAATGCTCTAGGACCATCATTTATCCAAAATGTGGTCAGAGGGCCACCTGTATCAGAGCGACCCAGGCAAGGGGGAGTAGGTTGTTGAAAATGTGGATTCCTGCCTGATTTGGTTGCAGCGTGGTCCTGTACACTAAAACATTTTCGGGTTTGGTCCCCAGTCAGGGCACATACCTGGGCTGTGGGTTCCATCCCCGGTCAGGGCTTGTGCTGGAGGCAACCAAATCAATTCAGTGTTTCTCTTTCTCTCCCCTCTCCCTCTTCCTTACTCCCCCCTCCCTACCTCCCCCCTCTGTCTCCCTCTCTCCCTCTGTCCCCCCATTCCTCCCTCTCCTTCCCCCCTCTCTCTCAAACTCACTAAACATATCCTCGGGTGAGGATTTAAAAAAGAAAGAAAAAAAAATGTGGATTCCTGGGCCCGATGCCAGTTGGCATTCTTGACAATCAATGCCAACTGGGCCCAGAAATCTGCTTCATAAACACAGTTGCCAGGTGATTGTGGGGCATCTGGATGGGCGTCCTGAAGGACTGGGACACCGGCTTTGTCTGTTGTGTTCACCGCTCCGCCCCTAAAACAGGCGCAGGGCCTGCCTGTCAAGTGAGTGAGACCGTACATGCTTGTGCCATTTTCTGCTTCCTATCTGCCAGGGGTTAGGGAATCATGCTAGAATTTAATGAAAACTAATAATATATCTTAACTGACCAGACAGGGGTTCTCCTCTATGTCAATTATTTGACCTCTGGAATGTGAACATACCCCTTTTTCCACGGCCCACGTTTTTTTTGTGTCTGGCGTAAAGTAGGTAGATACTGAATAGCTGTATGTTGGGTCCTGGTTTTCAGCTGTGCTCTGAATAAGGTTGCTTCCAAACTGAGGAGCTTCTGTGTTGTTTTGACCTTGATATTTATCTGGGTTATTTTGAAGGACTAATTTCCAAAGTTCTGTTAGCTAAGTAAGATGGAGCTATTTTTAAAAAAATGCAAGATGGTCTTTTTTATGCCTACGTGTGATTATGAATCCTGCCCCTTACCCCTGCTTTGAGTAAAATGTGTGCTTTCTAAAAATACTGCTGTTGAAGTATTCCAAAGGGGGTTACATTGTGAGAACAATGGAAATGCTTGTCATCTTTCATATGGTTTGAGATTATTGGAATTTAAACGTATTTCTCTTTCCCTTGTATTTTTAAGAGTCTGAGGGTACCACTCCAAACCTTCTGAGCCTCTTCTGTTTTTGTTCATTTGTTTTTACCAAGCAGACATCTAAGTATCCATTGTTTTAAGTATCTTTTATCTGCTGTATTTTAATTTTTGATGTTTCGTTTTTAAATCAACTGAAAATTACCTTGTTCCTGCTGAATAATTTTCTTCCCCCGGCCCCTCTCCTCTTCTCATACCTTTAGAGAAAATGATGCAGAATTGAGAGTGGATGGTACATTTTTTTTCAAGAGACATTTATATGCACACCCACACTCATACATTCCATTAAGAAAAAGAGAATATTGTGTGTTATTACATTGTTTCCAATGGAACAGTGTTTCTGATTAAGGTAAGTAGACACAAATAGAGAACCTGTGTGATACCAATGATTTTTATTATTTGTTCAGCAAATGATACTTGAGTGCTTTCACGGTGCCAGGCACAAGGCTAGGCTCTAAGATAGAGAAATAAACGGTATAGTTTTTTAATTTAATGGGTTCAAATTCTAGTTAGACAAAAGGACAGCCAACCATCATGTTAAAGAGCAGAAATGTATCTATGAGGAGTGGTGGGAGTACCAGAAAAGGAACGGAGAACTGAATGATACAGGGTTAAGGGTTGGACAGGGTGGGCAGGGGAGGAAAGTAAGTGGTTTGCTGGCATGTGAACTTGACATATCCTAAGAATTGAAGGGGTCTGTGAACCTCATCATGAATTACTGTATCTGTGTTAATGACTCTTCATTGTATTTATCATCTGAGAGAGGTTTGCTGAAGGACTTTTGATCAGATTAACCCAGGAAGAACCGGTCGAAGCAGAGCTGTTGGAAGAAGCCAGCCACCAGTTCAGTAGGGACTCTCTCAGTCTCGAGAAGACGTGGGTTTAGCAGTAAGATTCATGAAACTTAAACACAGGATATATAAGTTTCAGAAAGTTTTATGAAGTGTCAGGTACTAATTTCTGTTGGTGATTTCAGCTTTAAATTCTCCAACTGTTGGCTCAATACAAAGTAACTTATGTGCTGACTTACAAGGGCGTTTTTCTGGTATTCAGTGTGTATTCTCAGCGGGGAAGTAATTACAGCTACTTGAAAGTACTGAGTTCTGCTTTAATCCCATGGTCCCAGAGTTACATTTTCTGCAGAGCATTTGTATTGGAAAGAAATTTTTACCTTTTCATTTACAGTCTCACTAAGGCAGTAAGTTAATAGAAAGCCCTGTAAATGCTGTAAATAAGTGGAATTTCAGAAATCTGGAAGCAGGGACTAGGAGACTGAAATTAAATGCTTGTTGTATGTGTAGGTAGATATTAGGTGTGTCATTCAAAATAGGTCATAATTAGATAATACACTCATAAAATCACCAAGGGCAGTATTATTCTTAATTATGTCCCAAATCCCTAAAACATGTTCTTTTTACATGTATTTTGCCAAGCTCTTTTTGCTTTGAGCTTAAGGGGACCAGTATTAATTGACATTTAGTTTTAAAAAACTGAATTGTAAACAACCTTGGCAAAAGATAAGTCTAGTTAGAGAAGTCTAGTAAAATAGAAGAAAATGGAGATAACCAACTTATTTTAAAAATAACTATTTGAGACATCTTACTGTATAGATATTCATAGGTATATAGGTCACAATTCTGTATTGTACAGTATTATTTTATTTTCTACTTTTGGCTCTGGTTTTTCCTGAGAAAACCGTAGAATTTCCTTGCATTGAACACACAGATCATATATTTATCTTGTTTACATGCTTGCTTTTCTTACATTGAAAAGCCTTAACAGCACAGCTGTGTCTTGTTAATCCATCTATTCCTGCAGAGTCTGAGACTTAATAAAAGTTAATCTATTATGGTTTCCAGGTGTTCGTGATCTTTCCATCTTATCTTTGTTTTTTGATCATTACCATTTGTTTCTTGACTCTGAGTAATTGAACTAGATTTTATGAGTGGAAAATCTCAGTAGCATGCATTGTGTCCTCTCTTTCCATCCAGTCTGCTCTGTGTGGCCTTTATCTGCACTGAGCTGGTACCACCTCCCCCTTCACATTCCCTCTACCGCCAGTCCCCGGATTCCACGTGTTTTTCCACATTCTGTCATCCTCCTGCTATGTGCTTGTGCCCTGCCTGAGTGCTAGTGGGACAGAGGTCAGAGTTTGTAACAGGTCAGGCAGGTTCTTCACAGTCAGGTGTCCACTAACCTGTGGTCTCAGTCTCATCTCCAGCAGGATGATTCCCTCTGCCTGTTGCAAGTTCCTGTGCTCCAACTTTACATTAAGAACAAACAGAACATGGCTTTCCAAAAATGCCCTGTTCTCTATTACCCGCTGCCTTTGCACCTCCCCTGCGGGCACTTGACTGAGCAGACAGCATTGCTGTTTCTGGATTCCTCCCTCGGTGCTCCACAGCATGTTGTTCATTGAGCAGTTACAACTTGTATCAAACTGTATTGTTAGTTGGTGCATCAGCCTTCCCTACAAGACCAAGTTTTACAGAGTCCCTGACCTACTTGTTCTTAACATCCTAGAGGCCAAACACAATTCCCAGCATATGGAGACAGTCAGGATACCCTTTAGAGGGGAGCTACTTAATTTGTCTGGGATTATGAAAGTCTGGAAACAAGATAATTTACAGAGATATACATGTTTAGACCTAAAATGCATATGTACCTACTAGACTAAGCAGTTTATTATGCCATCTGAAAGGACATCTGTGGAAGTATTCCTAACAAGACAATTAAAGTTGACTCTCTGGAAAATCAGATTCTTAGGGTACCATCTGGGGCACATTTGGGGCTAGATAAGCCTGCATCTATTTTGAGTATTCGCCGAACTTGCTAGGTGACCCTATGTGTTTATAAAAATTTGCTGTGTAGAAACATATTCCACATAATACTCACCATAGGCATGTAAAAAAAAAAAATCAGGCTGTGGAGAACCTTAATAGAAATAAAAGCAGAGTGCCAGTACTTCCCAAGATTATGATGGTTGTTTGTACACTGATGCTCATTACTGTGATGCTGATGATCAGTATAAGAAAATGTAACGCACAGCAGACACAAAAATTTCTGAAGCCTGGATGAGCATTTTTTAAAAATTTCAGTTACAGTTGACATGCAGTATTACAGTTCAGGTGTACAACGTGTGGTTAGACATTTGTGTAACTTACGAGGTGATCCCCCAATAAGTCCCGACTCCATCTGGCACCACACACAGTTCTCACAGCAGTGCTGACTGTATTCCCTGTGCTGTACTTCACATCCCTGTGACTGGTTTTAATGGGCAGTTTGTGCATCTTAATTCCTTTATCTTTTCCAGATGAGCATTTTGGAACGCTTTTTCAAATGTAGAGATTCAAATCAACTTATTCTTAGTATAACAATTTGTATATGAATCCTTTGAGAATTGCAGATAAAGGTCCTTTCAATTTTTGCTTTAAACACAGTAACTGTCTGATTTTAGTAATTCTCTTTTAATTTCAAAAGAAACTGTGGTTTTTATTTTTCAGTGTTGAAAATGAGCCCATGAGTACAAGTCAGAAAAAGGAAAATGTACTTTCATCAGAAGCAGTAAAGGTATAGTTTTAAATTAATATTTTATATTAAGCAAATATTTCTCTTAATTTCTGCTCATCCTTATTTTTTAGATTCTGTCATCTCATTTGACATTCCAAAAAGAGCACTTATGTGGCATCCAGCCCAGCTGTATCAGACATTCGTGTCTCGGGCCGGGGTGGAGATGGGGGCGAGGGGCCGGCCTGAGAAGGTTGAACGAGTGTGGTGGTCTCATCCCCGCTTGGCCACTCACCAACTGCGTGGCCTGTAGCTGAGGCATTTGACTTCTTTGCTCCTTAGTTTTCTGTCTGTAAACTGCATCACCTGACCTCCGCAGCCTCTTTTTCTCTGGGAATGTCTTTGATTTGTGTTTTGTTTCCTCAAGTGCTACTGACAGCTAATACTGCTTTTGAGAGTAGAAGTTAATAACATGTTCTCACATGTCATCAGTATGTGATGGTGTGTTTGGTCAGCTCACGTGTGAACTAGCTTTCTTTACTTCAAAAGTGCGTATCAGCTATACATCTACCTAGACAGAGACTGACAAGTATGGTTAAAAAAACCTTGAAAATCATGAAACCTTACAATATTTATTTTTACTCATAGTGATTTTCTATAAATTAGGAGTTTGTGTTATTTGGTGATATGAGGCCTGGCATGTGGTCAGGTTTCGGGGGCTGTCCCACATGCATAGAGTTCGGTCCCAGTTGCTGTCTTTATCCATGATTTGTGACAGGCCATCAAGGAGAAGTGCGTACTTTCCAAGGATCTGAGCATAAGTTAGCCTGGTCAGTGGAAGAGCCAGGAAGTCGTCTGAATTCTTCGTTATTGATGTGGGGCACTTTTAAACATTGTATCAAGTCCAAATGCATTAAATAAGGTCAAGATAAAGCAGTTTTGGTCTCTAGTCCAGCCTTCCCCGTCATTGTAAACAATATAAGTATTTTTGAAAGAAAAATCAGTATCTGGTTTTTTAAAAACTTTATTGAAAGAAAAAATCAGGATCACCTTGCTTCCTTTATTTTTCTTCCTTCCTTTGTGAATTTGGCTACAAAATCCTGCTCCCAGGTTTTATAACGTCTGCCACCGACTCCTGTGCAGCCAGTTGTTAGCCAGCCTGCTGGCTTATCACTGCACAGACTCGATGGCTTTCTTCCTCTCCTGTTTTTACATGTCTTGCGTTGCCCTACTTCAGGATTCTCACTTCTAATTCTGTATATACAGTCTTGCCCTTGAATTGCCTCACAGGAAGCGTTACTTGTGAGATCTCAGACCTCGAAGTTTCTGTGGCTGCCAACTCTCGTCTTTCCCTGTCTTAATCCTTCCTGTCTCTCTGCCTACCCTTGACCTTCACCAAACCTTCCTCCTCTCCTGGTTTCCTTCTCCCTTCCTGGTCTCTACTTGTTTCTGTACTTAGCCTGTAACTGATAGTGTACTACTTCAGCTCTCATCTCACTGTAAAAACCTTCAGTCTTCAGACTTGGCCTTCAGACTTTAATTTCTAATCGTGCTACTTTCCACCTGCAGAGATTTCGTCTACAAAGTTGCATTTGTGTAGATTCAGTAAATATATATGGTGGGCAAATAGAATGACTTGGCCTCATAATATGAAGGGCCTTATAATATGAATGCCCTGTTGCTGGGCCTTCATGATTACAATCTTTTCTATCCACTCTTAATACCTGGTTTTGAGTGCCTGTGATAATTTCAGTTTGGGACCTGGGTCCCCCAAGTAAATATGACTCAGTCATGAGGCTGTTTCTCCTTGTGATTTGGGGCCTATAAGTTTATTTATACATGGGCAGTCCAGTTAGCCCATGATAGAAAGGGCACCATGGTACTCTCCCTGGGGTAGCCTGAGCATTTTGGCACATGTAACTTCTCTTTTATCTTCTAGAAACTACTAGTAGAATTTCTACAGGGACCTGTTGCTGCATCAAAAATATGTATTTTGATAATACCAGTAGTCCTATACTTTGGGGGGGGAAGATTAGCAACAATATTTATTATCTTATTTTATATAGTCTCAATTTAAGCTTTGGCATTTAGCAAGAGTCATAAAACATGCATCTGCTTTCCTTCTAATGAATAGTTTTCTGAGAACAGTACTCCACTGCAATGTGACATTTCTTGCCATACCTCCATCTTGTTAACCTGAATTTTATGGTAATGCCTTCTGTGGTAAGAAAAAATGTACATTATTTTTTTTTAGTCTGAAATGTAAAAGGTCTATATGTAATGAATATTCTTACATATTTTGTGAGTATTTGACTTTGAAATACCAAATCAAGACATTGAAGATTGTTTGATTATAAACTTAAGCTACAAAAATTAATTGTATTTTTAAACAAATAGAGACTATGACAGCTTTATACTCAGACATTCAGATATTTTTAGTTGTTAAAATATCACATGTTACACAGTCACGTGCACCTTCGTGACAGGAGGTATGTTCTGCGAAGTGCGTCATTAGGCAGTTTTGTCTTTGTGCGAACATCAGAGAGCACTTACACAGACCTACGTGGTACAGCCTACCACACACCTGGGCCGGACAGTATGGTCTGTTGCTCCTAGGCTACAAACCTGTACAGCATGTTACTACACAAAACGTAAGATTAAATCAAGCGCAAGCCAAGATGATGCAATCAGGAGATGTAAACACCCTTTGAGGCTGCTGCTGGCATAACACAACCTACTATTTTACAGCAACCTTCTTTTTAATAGGAAAGAATAAACTCAGTTCTTATATCCGGTCAAGATGGTGGTGTACTCAGACATGGCTCACCTCCTCCCACAACCACATCAAAGTTACAACTAAAATATAGAAATAGCCATCACTCAGAACCATAAGAAATTCAGCTGAGTAGAAGTCTGACAACTACAGAATTAAAGAAACCACATCCATCCAGACTGGTAGGAGAGATACAGATGAGGAACAGGCTGGTCCCACATCCAAGTGTGGTAGATAAAATTTGGGGAGGGATATCTCAGCAAGGAGTCCCAGACCCACACCAGGTCCCCCAGCCCAGGGTTCCAGCACCAGAAACATAAGTCCCTGTAACTTCTGGCTGCAAAACCCAGCAGGGATTGAGTCTGGAAGAAACTGCTGAAGCCCCAAGCAGTTCCTCCTAAAGAACCCACACACAGACTCATCTACTCAGGTTCACTCCATCTGGCCTCCAGCATCAGGATAGCAGGTAGCTTGAAAGGCACCTGTGGCATACAGGGAGAAATTGAAGTGTCTGGCATCAAGCTGAGCAAAGGCCATTGTCCCTTTTCTCAACTCTCTCCCCACAGAACCACAGACCAGTAGGCAGATGTCAGATTTGAGATGCCATCAACCTGGCTGACGCTGTTTGACCTACCCTGGAGATCCCCAGAGACTTGCCCCACCCAACTCAAGGCCCACCCAAGCTGCTTTTTCATGTGAATGGCTGGTCTTGGCTCACGCATCACAACTTCCTAAATCCTCCCAAACAAGCAACAGCTGTCCTCAGTGAGCCCCAGGCCTACCACTAGCAGCAGCCAGCCTAGGTTCACAGCTTGGCAGTACCTTGGAATCTCCAAGCCCAGTGCAAGTAGCAGCCACCTCATATTGCTTTATAATTAAGGCAGCATAGCACTGAGCAATACATAGGTAGGGGCTGACCTAGACCTGCACCACCCAAGAAACCCCTGAGCCTGTGCACCCAGTACGCAGTTATAGACCATGTCAGAGTACCAGCATCCTGCCCCTGCACAGCTGATCCTCCACATATGGTGGAGTGTGGTGGTCAGTGATCACAGCCAGTCCTTGCAGCTGACTGGCCTGGCTAAATCCCTCTAATTCACCTGCCAACAGCTATCAAGGCTCAACTACAAGAGGAGGGTGTACTCAGCCCACACAAAGGGTGCACCTCGAATACCCAGCTTGGGTGATAGGGGAGGCTGTGCCACTGGACCCTATAGGACACTTACTTCCTTAGGCCACACTAGTAAGACACAAAGTCAAAGCAGCTCTACCTAACACTTAGAAACAAACACAAGGAGGCTGCCAAAACAAGGAGACAAAGAAACATGGAGATAAGGGGAGTTCCGGCCAAGATGGAGGCATAGGGAGTCGCATTGTGTCTCCTTGCGCAACCAAAACTAAGGACAACAAATTGAGAAACAAGAAACAACCAGAACAGAGAAATTAACTGAACAGAAGTCGGGCTCCAGTACATCCAGACCGGTAAGGAACGGCGGAGTCGGAGGCCTGCGGAGAAGGGGTTGAGGGGTTCCAGCGGGAACCCTCAGGCGCGGGCGCGCAGGGTGCAGAAGGCAGCAATGGACTGGTGGCGGACCCTGGGTGCGGGAGGCGACTAGCAGACCCAGTGAGAGGCTCAAGACAGCTGGCTGCCTGCAGCCACACATTTGCACGCAAACTAAGCGAAAATGGGCAGCGCCGCTGGGTTTCAAAGCTTAAGAGCCCCGTCTGGGAGCTGAGGCCGGGAGACTCTCTCAGCCTCACAGGAGACTTCTTGGGGAAGCCCACAGAGTCCAAGAAAGTGCACAAGCCCACCGCCCGGGAGCCAGCACAGGAAGGGCCCAATTTGCTTGTGGGAGGCAGTGGAGGGGACGGAAGTCCTAGAGAGAGCGGAGCAGGCGCCATAGTTCCCTCTCAGACCCCGTCCCCACAAACAACGTCACAACCCAGCGACTGCGGTGCCCTGCCCCAGTGAACACAAGGCTCCGCTGCCCTTACAAAACAGCCACAACCAAACCAAAGGAAAATAAAAAAGATGGCTCAAACAGATTTGAAAGCCCGAGAACCAATTTTTTTAAGTGACCAAGAGATAGCCGAACTATCAGATGCACAGTTCAAAGCACTGGTGATCAGGAAGCTCACAGAATTGGTTGACTTTGGACATAAATTAGATGAACAAATGCAGGCTACGATAAGAGAAATGAAGGAAAATTCACAGGGAATCAATAGTGATGGGAAGGAAACTGGGACTCAAAACAATAGAGAGGACCAGAAGGAAGAAAGAAACAACCAAACAGGAAAGAATGGAGAAATAAGAATTCAAAAACATGAGGAGAAGCTTAGGGAACCTCCAGGACATCTTTAAACATTCCAACATCCGAATTATAGGGGTACCAGAAAGGGAAGAGGAAGAGCAAGATATTGAAAACTTATTTGAAAACATAATGAAGGAGAACTTCCCCATTCTGGCAAGGGAAATAGACTTTCAGGAAGTCCAGGAAGCTCAGAGAGTCCCAAAGAAATTGGACCCAAGAAGGAACACACCAAGGCACATTGTAATTACATTAGCCAAGGTAAAAATGAAGGAGAGAATCCTAGAAGCAGCAAGAGATAAGGGGACAGTAACCTACAAAGGAGTTCCCATCAGACTGTCAGCTGATTTCTCAAAAGAGACTTTACAGGCAAGAAGGGGCTAGAAGTATTCCAAGTCATGAAAGGCAAGGACCTACATCCCAGATTACTCTATCCAGCAAAGCTTTCATTTAGAATGGAAGGGCAGATAAAGTGCTTCTCAGACAAGGCCAAGTTAAAGGAGTTCATCATCACCAAGCCCTTATTATATGAAATGTTAAAGGGACTTACCTAAGAAAAAGAAGATTAAAAATATGAACAGTAAAAAAAAAA